>PVKC010022314.1:0-17744 GCA_004027635.1 Crocidura indochinensis
AAAAAAAAAATTTTAATTTAAACAACTTGATTGCATACATGATTTTGTTTGGGTTTCAGTCATGTAAAGAACACCACCCATCACCAGTGCAACGTTCCCATCACCAATGTCCCAAATCTTCCTCATCCCCACCCAACCCCCTCCTGTACCCTAGACAGGCTTTCTATTTCCCTCATACATTCTCATTATTAGGATAGTTCAAAACGTACTTATTTCTCTAGCTAAAAGCATCCCTGTTTGTGGTGAGCTTCATGAGGTGAGCTGTAACTTCCAGCTCTTTTCTCTTTTGTGTCTGAAAATTATTATTGCAAGAATGTCTGTCATTTTTCTTAAAACCCATAGATGAGGGAGACCATTATGTGTCTTTCTCTCTCTGACTTATTTCACTCAGCATAAAATATTCCATGTACATCCATGTATAAGAAAATTTCATGACTTCATCTCTCCTGACATCTGCATAATATTCCATTGTGTATATGTACCACAGTTCAGGAAAATTTCATGACTTCATCTTTCCTGACAGCTGCATAATATTCCATTGTGTATATGTACCACAGTTTCTTTAGCCATTCATCTGTTGAAGGTTATCTTGGCTGTTTCCAGAGTCTTGCTATGGTAAATAGTGCTGCAATGAATATAGGTGGAAGGAAGGGATTTTTGTTGTTGTTGTACAGTTTGAGGGCAAAGCCTAGTATTGGTTTTTTTATTGGTCCCAGAATAAGTTCTGCCCAGTCATGGTTGTCACGGTCAGTCTACTGTAGTTAGTGATTTTGGCTTTTGCACAGACAAAGGATGATGTGTCTTCTTATTTCTTCTTATTGTTAGGTAATGAGGTAAGACAACTTGTTCTTAGACCTAGTTGTTGACATTTCCTCATTCTCAGGATATTATATCAAAACTGGAGTGTATTGTTTTCCAAGTAGTATTAAGAATATCCCATATTGAGTTTGATTCCTGGAGCTATTACAGAGAACAGTGTCAGATCTATGTCTGAGATCTAGGGTTCGAAGTTAGACAGTCGCTGTCTAATCACATAGAGTCTATTTAGGACCACTTGACATATGTTCAAGTTGGGTGGCGCCCCCGTATTATAAAATGTATGAGTTTTTATTCTTAATAGATAAGAGCTTGTTTCTATATGTAAAATTTCCCCTTTTTAGTATGCCTTGGAGAAAAGAAATGGTGCTATATTACGTTGCTCATACATTTGGTGGTAACAGTGTCAGGATCCATCATCTCTGTTCCCTGGTTTTAACCTGAGCTTTTATCCCAGGCAAGACTTTTTCTTGTAGAGGTTTTTACCAAGCAGAACAAAAACAGGTGAAGTTAATAAAAGGAAGAACACAAAAATGATATTATATATAAATATATATATATATACTTACATATATAAAGGATAAAATAAATAAAATTAGTTAAAGTAATAAAGGGAACAAAGTGATGCAAGAGACTACCTTACATTTGGGGATAAACAGTATAAGAGGTAATATTATAGAGGTCTTTAACTTATAAAAGAAATATAGGCTTCCACATTATCTTTTGAGATATTCTGTGGGGAATGGGATGCAGGACACATTTTCATCACACACCCTGGTCTTGTTGACTTTGAGAAATAATTGGCAGCTGAAAAGGCTTGGGAAGAGTTCTTACACTGGGCGTCCTTCCAGAGCTGAATCTGGTATCAACAATAGTCCATATTTGATGTGAGGCTGAATGTGTGTGTCCCTTCGCTTGAGGACTGGGTGATGACTTATTGAGGCAGGAGGTAATCTTGATACCAATGGGTTAAGAACTGAGGACCAAGAGTGTTAATAATGCAGGATATCAAATTGGGATTGGGGGTGAAGGGATAGTAGGATTTCTGAAGTGGGGAGGAGAGCTAGTATATTGGAGTGTTTATGTACACTATAGAAGTGATGCTAGCCTTTTTGAGTCCAAGTGCAAAAACTGCTGTACAATGCTCAGTCCTCCCAATGGTCAGTCAAGCCCTGTTGCCAAGTGAGCTGCTAAGCAGACACCAGCACACTCACCTCATGCCGCATACATATCTTAATTGCGGACCTTCCCACATGCCAGCTGCAAGGCCTTCGCGTGCCACCGCTGGCACATGTGCCATAGATTCGCCATCAAGGCACTATAGGAATGATTTATTTACAATTTAGGTTTGGCTCTCATAGAGGAGTCCTGTCTCATGTACTCATGTCCATGTGAAGACAAACATTAGTGATTTATTCTTAAATTATTGTTAGAGGTCTGACCCTAATAGGATGGGTCTGAGCTTTTAAAGACTGGTTGGATTAAGATAAATAATTAACCTTAGGTATAGCATAAGAAAGAGGGGAAGGGAAAGCAAATGATAAGATAGAGGAGAACAGAAAAATAGTAAATATAGAAAAATAGACTTAAAAAGTTAATAAATCAAATTCAAGAGATTGGGTTGTTGTATCGAAGTAGGGAGGTTTTCCTATTTTCTAGGCATTTTGCCAGTGGTGGAGTTGGGCCTCGCTAAATAAAGGTTTCAGGGTTAGATAATGGCTGGAGCAGTTTAGGAAAACCATAGGATTAGTGTCTCAAGTACTAAACGATGTGGTAATGATGCCTACCTATGTAGGTGACTACCATGTCTGCTGTATCTCAGGTATCAAATTTTCTTTTTTTTTTTTTTTTTTTTTGGTTTTTGGGCCACACCGGCGATGCTCAGGGGTTACTCCTGGCTATTCGCTCAGAAGTCGCTCCTGGCAGGCACGGGGGACCATATGGGGAACCGGGGGATCAGACCGCAGTCCGTCCTAGGTTATCACAGGCACTTTAGCTCCAGCACCACTGCCCGGCCCCATGTATCAAATTTTTCTTTCCTAAAGAGAAACTATCAGTGTTGGATTTATTTGACATAGACTGAATTGATGAGGAGGAGGGGAAAGAAGAAGAAAATGAAAGGGGAGAAGAAAGAAGTAGAAAAGAGAGAGAAACAAATGTTAATTTGCCAAACATGTCCAAAGAGTAGGTCCTGTAATATATGCCTGTGGTTTGCAATTGACTGTTTCAGTAGTCTGAATGATCAAATGCTTCAGGTCCTAATAGAGGACATAAATCATAAATAGGGTATTTTGGAATGTATTATCAAGACATTTTCATAATGCAAACTGAATACAGTATCTAGTATGTCCAAGCACCGAGGTGTCAAATTAGGTTATATACCCTTTGTATCCGAGAATCCCTGTGAACAGAGAAGCTGATAGCATATTTTATACCTAGTAAATTTAAGGCACTAAGACACATTGCTAGAAAACACTGCCACTGGAGCTTCTGGCTTCCAGCCATATTCTTCACCTGTATCCATATATAAACTGCCTAAGACATTATTATAGGTCTTTGTAGTAAAAGGCTGATTACGTACATGTTCACTAAAATGTTGTTTTCATTGCTGCTGATTTCTTTATGGTATAATAAATAGTCCAAGCTTTGTGTTGACATTCTTATACTTGTTTTGAACACTTTCCCCAGTAAATGCTGACAACTGCAGTGCTTGGAGTCTCTACACTTTTCGATCTTTGCAGTTTTTCTTGAGCTATTATATGTATAATATATATACATATATACATATATTATATTCTAAGTACGTCAGAAAAGTATTATCATTCTGTATTCATCCTTCATTTTCTGGATCACATCATTTAACATAATATTTTGTAGATCCATCCACATGCTGCAAAATCCATGGTTGTATCATTTCTAAATGCCATGTAGTATTCCATTGTGTATAAATACCACATCTTCATGATCACTCATCTGTTGTTGGGCATCTAGCATGGTTCCAAATTTTGGCTATTTTACTGAGTGCTGCAATAGTGTGGTGCAAACATACTTTGGGATGAATGTCCTTTCAACTTAAGGATAGATACCCAGGAGAGCAATTGCTGGGTCATATGGCAGCTCAATTCTGAATTTACTGAGCACTCTCACACTGTTTTCTATAGGGGTTGAACCAGGGAGTATTCCCACCAGCAGTGAATGAGAGTTCCTTTTTTACCACATCTCCTTTGAATATTCTGTTATAACCCACTGATATGATACTCTGTCTCTGTTCCAGTACCATGCTGTCTTGATGGATATGACTTTATAATAAAGCTAGGTAAATAAATATAATGAATATAATTTAATAAAGTTAGGTAAAGAAAAGCCAACCAGTTGATTGTTCAGTACGTATTTGGCTAACCTGGGTTTTTTGTGGTTCCAGATGAATTTTTTAATTGCGTTTTGTAAGTCCTTAAAAAATGATGTCTGAATTTTGATGGGAATTGCATTGAATCTATGTAGAAGTTTAGGTAAGATTGTCATTTTTGATGATGCTGATTCTACCTACTCAGAAGCATGGGATGTTCTTCCATTTGCTTAGGTCCTCTTTAATTTCTTTCTAAAGTGTGATGGAGTTTTCATGGTATAGGTCCTTCACTTCTCTTATTAGGCTGATACCTAGATACTTGATATTTTTGGATACTGTTTTAAATAGGATTGTCTTCTTTTTTCACGTTTTTTTATTTATTTATTTATTATAATCATAGTGGTTTACATGTCATTCACAGTATTATTCCAGTTACATATAAACATTGAATCAGGGGAATTCCCATCACCGAGTTGTCCTCCCTCCACCTCCATTCCCATTCTGCCTCCCATATATTCCACCCTCTCCCCAGGGTCTTCTAGATTGAGTGACACCCCTCTGTTTCTGGTTTAGTACTTAGTGATCTTATATCTGATTGGGCTTGGTGTCTCCATTGTTTCTCCCTCTAATTGGGAGGTAGGATTAGATATTTCGTGTTTTGTGATTTTGTAAGGGGAAGAGTACAGTAATAGAATGGGGTAAAAATTAAGTATGCCTACAATGGGCAGAGTCCTTCTAGCAGCTCTCATCCTTGGTTTGAGAGAAGGGGAAAAGAAAACGTGAAACACCACAACATTTTACAAAGACATATCAAATAAGACATCTAGTAAGCACTGCAGCAATAAAGATATGCCCCACATAATCGCCATGGTTTTGAGATAGAAGACATGACAGAATGCAAAAAAAATCAGAGAACAGAAAAAAGAAAAAGTAAATATATAAGTAAAATAGTGGACTACTTATATATCTACACCAAAATAAGATGGTCAACAAAAATGAGATAAGAGAAAAATAAAATAGCAACAAGAAAAATAAATTTAAAAAAAAAGAAAGAAAGAAAGAAAGGAAGAAAGAAAGAAGAGAAAAATTGTTTTGAGCTTCTTGTCTCTCTCTTTTGTGGTTTTTGGGACCCACCCGGAAGTGTTCAGGGGGTTACTCCTGGGTCCATGCTCAGAAGTTGCTCCTGGCATGCCAGGGGACCAAGTGGAACACTGGTATTCAAACCGATATCCTTCTGAGTCAAAGGCAAATGCCTTACCTCCACTATCTCTCCGTCTCTTCCTTTTTTTGTTTTTCTTTCTGCATAGGCACATTAAAAATTGGGGTCATTCGAGAAGGGAATCCCCTTGACCTAAGAGATACAGGGTTTCTTCCCCCTTGGAATATATCGTCATGGGATTATCTGTAGACTCCTTTCAAGTTCATTTACTCTCTCATTGATGTTTTTGTGTTGTATGGAAGACTTCTGCTCTGATCTGGACAATGATATCAGACCTTTGTATCTAGAGGTCTCAGTCTCTGCACAGGTCAAGGAGTAGAACTTATGATGAAGTCTTTGTTAGTGATTTCAAAAGTTGTGTTTCCTGAGCATCATTTTCATCTGTCTTTTGCAATTGGTGGTCTTGGGCCTTGCGTTGATCCTCTGATGGAGCCTGGGATATCGTCTTTTGTTATGTTTTCTGAAGACCTGTTCAGTTGCAATTGCCTCAGTCAAGTCTCTGAAATTAGCGATCATGGTTGTTGTGCAGGTCTTAGGACAAACCCTAGACTAGGGCTTTCCTGCTGGTCCCAGATTACGTAGTGCCCAATCGTGGTTCTATCCGCCAGTCTTCTGTAGATCATGTTCTTGGCTTTTGCACAGCCCAAAGTGTGACCGGTTTCCTACCTTTGTCTTATCCTTAGTTGGTAAGGTACCCTGTTCTTCTCTTTTCTTTTGGGGGGGGCACCCAGTGATGCTCAGGGGTTACTCCTGGCTATGCGCTCAGAAGTCACCCCTGGCCTTGGGGACCATATGGGGCACCGGGGGATCAAACCGCAGTCCGTCCAAGGCTAGCACAGGTAAGGCAGGCACCTTACCTCCAGCGCCACAGCCCGGCCCCCCATATCCTGTTCTTATGTCCATTTGTAACATAGTTGAGCTGGCACATGTTGGTGTTTGAGCAGTATTCAGGCTGTCCGGTATGGGATTTGGTTCCTGTAGCTGTTGTGCAGATCTGTATTATTTCTATAGGCTTCCCCCATTGTCTTTTGAGATTCTCTTGTGTGGTGTGGGTTTCCAGACACCTTTTTGTCGCATACCCTACCTTTCTTGAGATTGGAAAAACATTTGTGGCAGGGGAGTCTTGGATAGAGTTCTTGCATTGGGAGACCTTTAGGGCTAAGTCCAGTATCCAGGAATAGTCCACTTTAGGAAGGGTTGGTAGGGAGGGTCACATAGCTTGAGTCAGCGGGGCTGTTGGTTGTCTTTTACAGCTAGGGACGAGGTGTGGTTTTGAGTGGGTGTCTCTCAGCTTGGGTGCTGAGTACCGGTTCGTTCGGGTAGGAAGTCAGTCTTGATGCCTAGTAGGTTAAGAACTGGGGGTGATGAGTTTTAGTAAGATGAAGAATCTGGGTGGGATTGAGGGGTGAATGGATAGTCGGATTCCTAGAAGGTGGGAAGAGGAAAGTATATAGAAGAGGCAGAAAAGAAGCAAAGAGAAAATAAGCATTACTAGGGAAAGAGAAGGAAGAAGAGAAAAAAGGAAGGAGATAGAGAAGTAAGAAGAGAGGAGAGAAGTGTGTGGGCCTGTTATTTTGCTTGGATATGTTCTATGAGTAGGTCCCGTAGTATAGGACTGTATGTCACAGTTGCTGCTACGGTGGTCTGACTGTTCACATGCTTCAGGTCCTGAAAGAAGGTATAACCTAGGGAGCCGGGAGGTGGCGCAGGAGGTAGGGTGCCTGCTGCCTTGCCTAGGACGGACCACGGTTCGATCCCCCGGTTCCCATATGGTCCCCTGTGCCTGCCAGGAGCGACTTCTGAGCGCATAGCCAGGAGTAACCCCTGAGCGTCACTGGGTGTGGCCCAAAAAAACAAACAAAAAAAAAGAAGGTATAACCTAAAGAAAAATGGTATGATAAAGTGTTCTATTGAGACGATTTCATTACGTAACCTGGATATGGTATCTCGTTTAGCTCTGAGGCGTCATCTTAGGTTGTTCACCCTTTATATCCAAGTTGCCTGTGGACTGAAAAATTGAGAGGTTAAATATAGTAAGCTTAAGGTATTAACACCTATTATTTTGGAGTACTTCCCTTGGATTCAATTTTTTCCATGGTATTCTTTACCTGTAATCTTGTATGGGTCCCTAAGGGATTATTACGGACCTTTGTGGTAAGAGGTTGATTACGTATCTGTTCTCTCTATGCTGTTGTTTCTGTTGTTTCTGCTGTTGCTGATTTCTTCTTTTTTTTTTTTTTTGGTTTTTCAGGCCACCTCCGTTTGGTGCTCAGGGATTACTCCTGGTTACACACTCAGGAATCACCCCTGGCTTGGGGGGCCATGTGGGGTGCTGGGGGATCGAACCATTTTTCTTCCTTGACTAGTACTTGCAGAGCAGGTACCTTACCTCTAGTGCCACTTCTCCAGTCCCTGTTGCTGAGTTCTTTATGGTATAATGTGTGGTTTGGAGTGTATGTTGTTCCTCTTTCTTGTATTTTGGGGGTTACTCCCCAGAGTATGTGTAATGTTAGTGTTTGGAGTTTCTACTCTGTTTGATCCTATTATTTGATCTTTGAATATTAGTTGTATATATGGTTTAGTTTCTAGGTGTTTCAGAATAGTGCTACCATTCTGTGCTTATCTTTCATCTTCTGGCTTGCTTCGTTTAAGATAATATGTTCTAGGTCCATGCATGTTGCTGCAAAGTCTGTGATTGTATCATTTCTGACTGACATGTAGTATTCCATTGTGTATAGATATCACATCTTAATGATCCACTCATCTTTTGTTGGGCATCGAAGTTGGTTCCAAGACTTGGCTATTATGCTGAGTGTTGCGATAAATATTGGGGTGCGCACATATTTTGGGATGTATGTCCTTTCGTCTTGGGGGTAGATACCTAGGAGAGCAATTGCTGGGTCAAATGGCAACTCGATTCTGAGTTCCTTAAGCACTCTCCAGACTGTTCTCCATAGTGGTCGGACTAGGGGGCATTCCCACCAACAGTGGATGAGAGTGCCTTTCATGTCGCATCCCCGCCAACATAGATTGTTCCCATTATTTTTGATGTGAGCCATCCTCACTGGTGTGAGGTGGTACTTCATTGTTGTCTTGATTTCGATTTCCCTAATGATGAGTGAAGGTGAACATGTTTTCATGTGTTTGTTGGCCATCTTTTTATCTTCTTTGGACAAGTGTCTATTCATATCGTCTCCCCATTTTTCTATGGTTTTGTGGAGCTCATCTTTCTGAGTGCTTTGTATATTCTGGATATCAGCCCTTTATCTGACAAGTTGAGTTAAAAGATTTTTTCCCATTCAGTTAACTGTCTTCTTGTGTTAAGTATGGTACCTTTTGCCATGCAGAAGCTTTTTAGTTTGGTGTAGTCCCATTTGTTTATGTTTGATGCTGCTGTTCTTGCCATTAGCAATCTATCATCAAATACTTTTTTGATATATAGGTCTTCGAGTGTTCTACCTATTTTTTTCTCAATAAATTTTATAGATTCGAGACTGATTTCCACATCTTTAATCCATCTTGATTTGACTTTTGTATATGGGGTGAGGTATGGGTCAATTCTTAGTTTCTTACAGGTGGTTCTCCAGTTGTACCAGCACCATTTGTTGAAGAGACTTTCTTTATCCCATTTAAAGTTCTTGGTTCTTTTGTCAAATATTAGTTGACTGTATACCTGGGGGTTTATGTCTGGAAATTCAGTTCTAATTCACTGATCTGAGGTTCTGTCCTGGTACCAGTACCATGCTGTTTTGATCACTATGGCTTTATAGTATAGCTTCTGGTTAGGTAGCGAGATGCCACCCAGGTTTTTGTTTTTTTAGGATGTGTTTGTCTATTCTGGGTCTATTGTTGTTAAAGATAAATTTTATGATTGATTGTTCTAAGTCTTTAAAGATTGATGTCTGAATTTGGATGGGGATTGCATTAAATCTATATAGGACTTGGGTTGGATAGTCATTTTGACTATGTTGAGTCTACCTACCCATGATCATCGGATGTTCTTCCATTTCCTTAGGTCCTCTTCCATTTCTTTCTGAAGTGTTTTGAAGTTTCCCTGGTATAAGTCTTTCACTTCCCTTGTAAGGTTGATTCCTAGATACTTAATGTTTTTGTTACTATTTTAAATGGGGTTGAATTCTTAATCTCTCTCTCCTCTACGTCACTATTTGTATAGAGAAATGATACTGTCTTTTGTGCATTGACTTTGTAGCCAGCCACTTTGCTGTATTGGTTAATTGTTTTTAGGAGTTTTGCTGTGGTCTTTTTGGGGTTTTCAATGTATATCATCATATCATCAGCAAAAAGAGATAATATGAGTTCCTCTTTCCCAATTTGGATTCCTTTAATTCCCTTCTCTTGTCAGATTGCTATTGGTAGGACTTCTAAGATTATATTGAATAAGAGCGGACAGAGTGGACAACCTTGTCTAGTTCCTGACCTTAGTGGAAATGCTTTCAATTTTTAGCCATTGAGGACAATGTTGGCTGTGGGCTTTTCATAGCTAGCTGTAACTGTCTTGAGGAAGGATCCTTACAACCCTATTTTGCTGAGTATTTTCAGCATGAATGGGTGTTGGATTTTGTCAAACGCCTTCTCTGCATCGATTGATATGATCATGTGGTTTTTGTTTTTCTTGTTGTTAATGTGGTGCATGATGTTGATTGATTTACGTATATTGAACCAGCCTTGCATCCCTGGGATGAAACCCATTTGGGCATGGTGTATATTCTTTCTGATGCAGTGCTAGATTCGGTTTGCTAAAATTTTGTTGAGAATTTTTGCATCCATATTCATTAGTAAGATTGTTCTGTAGTTTTCTTTCTTGGTGTTGTCTTTGCCATCTTTGGGAATGAGTGTGATATTAGCCTCATGGAAGGAGTTGGGGAGGGTTCCTGTCTTTGCAATGGACTGGAAGAGTCTGTGGATCTATGGTAGAAAGTCGTCTCTGAATGTTTGATAGAATTCACCTGTAAAACCATCTGGACCTGGACTTTTGTTCTTAGGGAGTTTCTTAATTTCTTCCTCGATTTCCTCTGTAGTGATTGGCTGTTTAGGTTTTCTAGATCTTCCTTTTCCAGTCTCGGAGGCTGGTATTTTTCCAAATCTCTGTTGATTTCTATTGGGTTCTCTAACCTAACTGAGTATAGTTGTTCATAATATGACCTCATAATATGTTGTATTTCTTGGGGTTCTGTTGTAATCTCTCCCCTTTCATTTATGATCCTATTAATTTGGGTGTTTTCCCTCTTATTTTTTTTTGGTGAGTCTTGCCAATGGTTTGTCTATCTTGTTTATTTTTTCAAAAAACCAACTCCTCGTCTCGTTGATTTTTTTGTATTGTTTTCTTAGTTTCTATATTGTTTATTTCTGCTCTGGTTTTTATTATTTCTTGACATCTGGTTGTAGTTGGATTTCTTTGCTTCAGTTGTTCCAGTTCCTTAAGGTGATCCTTTAAATTGTTGATTTTGACAGTTTCCTCTTTTCTGACATAAGCTTGTATTGCTATGAGTTTCCCCCTGATTACTGATTTTGCTGTGTCCCACAGATTTTGACAGGTTGTTTCTTCATTATTGTTTGTCTCAAGGAATCTTTTTATTTCTTCCTTGAGTTGCTCTTTGTTCCAGCTGTTTTTGAGTAGCATGTTGTTTAATCTCCAGGTGTTTGATTTTCTCCATTGCTTCTTCTTACAGTCAACTTTGACCTCTATTGCATAGTGGTCTGGTAGAGTGCTTCTGATGATCCTTACACTTGTGGTTTTATATAAGTTATATTTATATCCTAAGGCATGGTCTATTCTGGAGAAGGTTCCATGCGGGTTTGAGAAGAATATATATTCTGTTTTTTGTGGGTGGAGGGTCCTATATAAATCTACTAGCCCTAGTTCTTCTAATTTTTCATTTAGGGCTCTTATTACTTTGTTATTTTTCTCCCTGTTGGATCTATCCAGTGGTGATAGTGGAGTATTGAGATCTCCTACTGCTATCACATTTCCCTTCATGTGTTTCTCAAGCTTTGTGAGTAATTGCCTCACATATTTAGCCGAGTCTACATTAGGTGCATAAATATTGACCAGGGTTAGTACTTCTTGATCTATTGTTCCCCTGATCAGTATGTAGTGACCCTCCTTGTCTCTGATTACTTTCTTGATGTTGAATGCAATTTGGTCTGATATTAGGATGGCTGTCCCTGCTCTGTTTTGTTTTCCATTGGCCTGAATAATTGATTTCCACCTTTTTATTCTAAGCCTGTGCTTATCCTGCAGTTGTAGGTGTTTTTCTTGCAAGCAGCAGAAGTCCAGTTTATGTTTTCTAATCCAGTTCTCTAGTATATGCCTTTTAATGGGAGAGTTTAGACCATTAACATTTAGGGAGATTATTGACAGAGAGGGCTCTTGTGTAGTTGCATTGTGTAGGGTTGTTGTTGTTGTTACAATCGGGGATTTGGATTGTGTGTTTTGTCTTGGGGTATGTTCATTAAGATTGGTTTTGTTTGAGCGAACACTACAAGGTCATTTTCATTTGAGAATGTTTTTAGCCTTCCTTCCCATATGAATGACAGTTTTGCTGGATATTGGACCCTAGGTTGGAGATTTCTTTCATTCAGTCATTTAAATATGTCATTCACTGTCTTCTTGCTTGAATTATTTCGAATGGGAGATCTGGTTTGATTCTTATGTCCCTTCCTTTGTGCTTGAGGTTTTTTTCTCCCTTATTGCTTTAAAGAGTTCATCTTTCTCTTTGTTTTTTTGCCATTTGAATTACTATCTGTCTTGATGTTGTTTTATTAGGGTCTATTTTATTGGGAACTCTTTTCACTTCCTGGAATTGCACCTCAGCCTCTTTCCAGAGGGTTGGAAAGTTTTCTGTTACGATTTCCCTGACCACTTGTTCTTCTCCTTTCCCTGTTTCCTCCCCTTCTGGTATACCTACAATTCTTAGACTATTTCTTTTGTCTTTGTTCATTAAGTACTGGACTTTCTATTCCAGTGCTCTGCCTTTTATTTCCTTGTTGGCTTCCTGGTCTTTTTTAGATTGCAGTTTTTCTTCGAGTTGCTCTATGCGCTTCTCCAACAGTGAGTTTCTACTCGTGTGGCTTTGTATATTATTTATTATTTCTTTAAATTCCCTTTTTATGGAGTCTCTCATATTCTGTAGCATTTCTTCTCTAAGTTGGTTGATTTTTTCATCCATGGTTTTCTGGTATTCACTGGCCAGTGCTTTTTTCATTTCATTTACCATGATTTGCATTTGTTTTCTCATGGCTGTTTTTAAATCTTCCTCTCTTGGGGCTGTTCATTTTGGGGGTTTTCAATGTATATCATTATCTAATCTGCAAAAAAGGGATAGTTTGACTTCCTCTTTCCCTATCTTTATTCCTTTCATTCCCTTTTCTTGTCTGATTGCTATTGCTAGGACTTATAAAATTATATTGAGAAAGAGTTGAGAAAGTGGACAGCCTTATCTAGTGACTGAACTTAGTGGATATGCTTTCAGTTTTTTTGCAATTTGGATAATTTTGGTTGTGGGCTTTTCATAGATAGCCGTAGCTATCTTGAGGAAGGTTAGTTTCAGTCCTATTTAGCTGAGTATTTTCATCATGAATGGGTGTTGGATGCTGTGAAACATCGTCACTGTATCAATTGATATAATCATGTGATTTTTGTCTTTCTTGTTCTTGATGTGGTATATTATGTTGATTGATTTGCATATGCTGAACCATCCTTGCATCCCTGCGATGAAACCTTCTTGGTGATGATGCATACTCTTTTTGATGTAGTGGTGGATTCAGTTTGTTAAGATTTTGTTGAGAATTTTTGCATCTATGTTCATTAGTGAGATTGATCTGTAATTTTCATTCTTGGTGGTGTCTTTGATATCTTTGGGAATGAGTGTGATGCTAGTCTCATAAAAGGAAATTGGAAGGATTCCTGCCTTTTCAATAGTTTGGAATAGCCTGTGGATCAGTGATCTTAATTCTTCTCGGAATGTTTGATAGAATTTACCTGTTAAACCATCTGGACCTGGACTTTCGTTTTTTGGAGAGTTTCTTAATTACTGATTCTATTTTTTCATATGTGATTGGCCTGTGTAGGTTTTCTACATCCTCCTAATCCAGTCATGGAAGATGATATTTTTCCAGAAATCTGTTTTTTTTTCTGGGTTCTCTAACCTGTGTGAGTATATTCGTTTATGATAAGTCCTTATGGTGTGTTGAATTTCTTACGGTTCTGTGGTAATCTCTTTCCTTTCATTTGTGATCCTACTTATTTGGGAGTTTCCCCTCTTTTTTGGAGAGTCTTCTCATGGATTGTTTATCTTGTTTATTCTTTCAAAAAGCCAACTACTGATCTCATTTATTTTTTGTACTGTTTTCTTAGTTTCTAAGTTATTTATTTCTGCTCTGGTTTTTATTATTTCATGTCTTCTAGTTGTGTTGAAAATTTTTGCTGCTGTTGTTCCACCTCCTAAATGTTTGCCTTTAAAAGGTTAATTTTATCATTTTCCTCTTTTCAGACATAGGCCTGAATTGCTATGAGTTTTCCCCTAATTATTGCTTCTGCTGTGTCACACAGAATTTGACAATTTTTCTCTTCATGATCATTTGTCATAATGAATCTTTTTATTTTCTTTGAATTCCTCTTTGATCCAGCTGTTGTTGATTATCATATTATTTAACCTCCAGGTGTTGGATTTTTTTCCATAACTTCTTTTTACAGTCAATGTTTATCTCTGTTGCACAGAGATCTAATAGGGTGCTTCTAATTTTCCTTGTATTTGTAACTTTGTGCAAGTTATATTTATATCCTAAGGCATGATCTATTCTGGAGAAGGTTCCTTGTGCATTTGAGAAGAATGTGTATTCTGCTTTCTGGGTGTGGAGGGCCCTATATAATTCATTAGACCTCGTTTTTTCCAATTTCTCATTAGAGCTTTTATTTCTTTGCTAGTTTTCTGTCTGGTGGACCTGTTCATTGGTTAAAGACGAGTAGTGAGATCTCCTACTACTATCTCATTTCCTTCCATATGTTTCTCCAGGTTTGTAAGCAAGTGCCTTGCATACTTTGCTGGCTCTGCATTTGGTGCATAAATGTTGATCAGAGTTATTACTTCTTGGTTTTTTGTTCCCCTGGTCAGTAGGTAGTGACCCTTTTTGTCTCTCATCACTTTCTTCCGGTTGAATGCAATTTGCTCTGGTATAAAAATGACTGTCTGCACATTTTTTTGTTTTCCATTGGATTGAATAATTGATTTCCATCCTTTTATAGCCTGTAATTGTTGGTGTGTTTCTTGCAACAGATATTTGGTTTTTGTTTTTTGATTCAATTCCCTACTATGTTTTTTGATGGGAGAATTTAATCTATTGACATTTATGGAGATTATTGGCATAGAGGACTGTTGTGCAATTGTATTGAGTAGCGTGGTTGCTATTAAATTGAGTGTTAGAATGTGCAATTTATCTCTGAGTAGTTCATTTAGATTCAGTTAGATTAGTGCAAATAGCACGAGTTCTTTTTTTATCTAAGAATGATTTTAGTCCTCCCTTCCATATGACTGAGAATTTTTCTGGTGTTGAACTCTAGATTGGAAGTTTTATTCAGTAGTTTAAATATGTTGTTTCACTGACTTCTTGCTTTGATTGTTTCAAATGGGTGATCTTGTTTCATTATTATGTCCCATCATTTGTATTTGAGGGTTATTTCTCCCTTATTGCTTTAAGGAATTCATCTTTTTTTGTCATTTGGATTATTATATGTTTCAGTATTGGTTTATTAGAGTATATTGTATTGGAAACTCTATGACTCTTGAATTTGTATAGGAGCCTTTTTCAGAGGGTGGGAAAGATTTCTGATATAATTTCTCTGACCACTTGTTCTTTCCCTTGACCTATTTCCTCCCCCTCTGGTATTTCTACAATTCTTAGATTATTTCTTTTGTCTTTGTTCATTAAATACCTAACATTTTCTTCCTCTTTACCTCTTATTTTCTTATTGGATTCTTTGAAATTTTTGATTTGTAGTTTTTCTTCAAGTTCCTCTATGTGAATCTCCAACTGTGTGATTCTGCTTGTATGACTTGCTAAGACATTTTATTTCCTTCAATTCTATTTGTATAAACTCTCATCTTCTTTAAAAGTTCTTTGCACTGGCTGATTTATTCATCTATGAATTTTTTGAATTTCTTGGCTAGTGATTCCTTTATTTCTATTTCTATGGCTTTCATTACCACATTTAGCTCCTCATCTATTGGGCTCATGTGTTTTGCTGGGCTTGGAAACTTGCTTGTCTTTCTCTCTATATTACGAGATGCTGTTGTTTTCCTTTGTTTATCCATATTTGTTTGCATTTAGTTGCTCGAGTGTTCTGCCTTTGGGTGTCATTCCTACTTTGTCCCCTGTGTTGTGGAACTTGGTCCCTTCTTTTGAATGACCCCCAAGCAGGGATTATGATGGCGGTCATCAAGGTATGGCCCCACCCTCTATCCCTTCTCTCCCGAAACCTATCCCTTCTCTCCCGAAACCTGTAGCAGGGTTGCCTCCACCAGCAATCTCCTAGTGCCCACATAGCAGCCTCTGCACTGTTATCCTTCTCACTTCTTCTTCCTATACCTTTGAGATAGTGCAGAATTTCCCTCCAAGTCGCAGCCCACAAGCTTTCACAATGGCGGCCTCTGTACTAGTAATCTACCCTCACTTCTCTTTTCTATACCTGTGAGGAGGTGCAAAATCGCCTTCCAAGCCACAGCCCACAAGTGCCCACAATGTTCGCTTTTTTGCAAGTGGTGAACCAGTTCTGCCAGCACCACTTTTTGAAGAGGTTTTCCCTGCTCCACTTAGGATTTCTTGCTCCTTTGTCAAAAATTAGGTACTTGCTTGTCTGGGGGACATTGTCTGAGAATTCAAGCCTATTCCACTGATCTGAAGGTCTGTCTTTGTTCCAGTACCATGCTGTTTTGATAACTATTGCTTTGTGGTAGAGTTTAAAGTTGGGGAAAATAATGCCTCCCATTTTCCTTTTCCCTAGTAGTGCTTTAGCTATTCTAGGGTGTTTATTGTTCCAGATGAACTTCATAAGTGCTTGATCCACTTCTTTGAAGAATGTCATGGGTATATTTATAGGGATGGCATTAAATCTGTATAATGCTTTGGGAGAATTGCCATTTTAATGATGTTAATCCTGCCAATCCATGAGCAGGGTATGTGCTTCCATTTCCATGTGTCCTCTCTTATTTCTTGGAGGAGGGATTTACAGTTTTCTTTGAATAGGTCCTTCATGTCTTTGGTCAAGTTAACTCCAAGATATTTGATTTTGTGTGGCGCTATTGTGAATGGGATTGCCTTCTTGATTTCCTTCTCTTCCCTATCATTATTGGTATATAGAAAGGCCATATGTTCGCCACTTGCAAAAAAGCGAACTTAGACCCCCAGTTAACATCATGCACGAAGGTAAAATCCAAATGGATTAAAGACCTCGATATCCGACCTGATACCATAAAGTATATAGAACAACACGTCAGTAAGACACTCCATGACATTGAAACAAAAGGGATCTTCAAGGAGGAAACTACACTTTCCAAACAAGTGGAAGCAGAGATCAACAGATGGGAATACATAAAACTGAGAAGCTTCTGCACCTCAAAAGAAATAGTGCCCAAGATACAAGAGTCACCCACCGAGTGGGAGAAACTATTCACCCAACACCCATCAGATAAGGGGCTAATATCCAAAATATACAGGGCACTGACAGAACTTTACAAGAAAAAAACATCGAATCCCATCAAAAAATGGGGAGAAATAAACAGACACTTTTATAAAAAAGAAATACAAATGGCCAAAAGGCACATGAAAAAATGCTCCTCCCAGACATAGAAATGACACAGTTTGTCACAACTACAGGAAACAAATCCCCCTCTGGGACATCCTTGATACGGCTGGGACACCATCAAGTCCCAGCCCTGATAGAATATGCTGACGAGGAAAACGGGAGCAACCTAACCCAGAACAAGGATACCGTACCCCACCATAGAACGATAAGACAAAACCAGAAGATTGGTCACCCTTTGGTCAGTCCAAAGCCAACATTGTGATCTGCAGATGACAGGCTGATAGAATCATAACCAGACTTTGAGCTATGACCTGTACAACAACTATGATCTCCAGCTCCAGAGGTCTGTCTGGGACAATGACAACAGAAGAGGTATTCTGGAAACATCCTAGGATCAACGCAAAGACCAAAACCACCAACCACAGAAGACGGATTAAAATGACACTGAGAGAGCAGAACTTCTACAACCACAAAGAAAGACTTCATCACAAGTTCCACACCTTGACTGGTATAGATACCAAGATCTTTAGATACGGTGATCT
>PVKC010022315.1:0-17746 GCA_004027635.1 Crocidura indochinensis
GAAGGAAGGAAGGAAGGAAGGAAGGAAGGAAGGAAGGAAGGAAGGAAGGAAGGAAGGAAGGAAGGAAGGAAGGAAGGAAGGAAGGAAGTGGGGGATGAAGGAAGGAGGGTAGAAAGAAAGAAGGAAAGAATGAAAGAAAGAAAGAAAAAGAAAGAAACAAAGAAAGAAACAAAGAAAGAAACAAAGAAAGAAAGAAAGAAAGAAAGAAAGAAAGAAAGAAAGAAAGAAAGAAAGAAAGAAAGAAAGAAAGAAAGAAAGAAAGAAAGAGAAAGAAAGAAAGAGAAGGAAGAGAAGGAAGAGATGGAGGGAAGGAGGGAGGAAGGAAAGAAAGAACGAAGGAATGAAGAAACGAAGAAAACAAAAGAAGGAAGGAGACATTAAGAATACAATCCTGGGGGTCTAAGAGATAGCACAGCAGTAGGACATTTGCCTTGGATGCAACGGACCCAGGACGAACTGTAGTTCTAATTCCAGCATCCTATATGGTCCCTCGTGCTTGCCAGGGGTGATTTCTGAGTGCAGAGCCAGGAGTAATGCCCGAGTACTGTCAGGTGTGACCAAAACAAACGAACAAAAACTTCTAGGGCCAGAGCGACAGTCACAGCATGTGACTTGCATGCTTCTGACCCAGGACACACCTGGGTTCAATTCCCGGCGTCCTATAGGATCCCCCAAGCCAGGAGCGATTTCTGAGCACATAGTCAGGAGTAACCCCTGAGCGCCACTGATGTGACCCAAAAACAAACAAGCAAAAAACAAACAAACAAAAAGAAAACAATCCTATTCACAATTATGCCTCAGAAAATCAAATATCTGAGTCAACTTAAAGAGGCGAAAGACTTGTACAAATAAAACTGCAAAACATTGCTTCAGTAATAAAGAGGACTCAAGAAAATGGAAACATACCCTGCACAGGGATAGTTAGATTAACATCATTAAATGACAATACTTCAATATAGAGAACATTTTCAAAGAGAGTCAAGCACTCCTGAAATTTATTTAGAAAAATAGATGTTCATGTTGCTTTAGAAAAGCAAACCTTGAGCGAAAAGAAAATGGCCTATAAATGGTGACAGAACAGTGCTGAAATATGCCATTATTTTGTTGCTATCTATTGATGTCTTTCTTAAAGTCTATCAGTGTTTTGAGAGTTTTTCTTAACCCTGATTTGGTTCATATATTTTAGGACTGATTTCTTCCTGGTGTACATATTCTTTATTTATTAAGAAATGCCCATCTCTGTCTCTTATAACAATTTAAGACTAAACTCTCTGTAATCTTAGTATGGCCAACCCAGACTTTTTAAGGGAGGTGTTGTTCAAATGATTGTCCTCTAAATGTTGAGTTTGATTCTATGTTTGTTCTGATTATTCAGTTATGTTTCTTGCAGAAAGCAAAATGTTGGATTCAATTTTTTCATCCATTTATTACTCTGTGTCTCTTACCTGATCCATTTAGTCCATTGACATGAGAGAGATGATTGTCTTGGGATTTAGTGTCAACATTTTTGTCAGAGTTTGCTGTGTTTGGTGGGTATGACATTCCTTAAAGTAAATACTTCAGTTCTTTTAAGGTTCCTTTAAGTTCTTTTTTTATTTTAAGTATGTGAAGTTTCTAAGCGTTTGTTTATCCATGAGCTGTGTATCCTTCCTTCAAACTGAATGAGAGTTGGCTGGGTAAAATACTCTTGACAAAGCATTAATTTTATTGAGTTTTGTCACTGTATCACACTACTGGCTTTGGATCTGGATGGTTGCATGAATTGTAAATCTTACGGATGCTTCTTTGTGTGCATTTTTCCTTTTTGATCAGCCTTTTTCAGTATTCCATCTCTATTGTTTGCTTCCTTTATACTTGGATGTGCATTGGGTGCTTTTATTTGGATTACCTTACCAAGTACTCTTCAGGCATGCAGGCTGTGTGTGCAAGCAATCTTTAGCCCTGAAAATTTCTTGGCAATGATATTCTTGACTGTTGATTCATAGTGGTGGTTTTCTTCCTGGGTTTCTAGAAACTCCAATAATAATAATTATGTTATTTCTATTGAATTTATCCCATAGTTTTATTATCTTCTGCTGTCTTATTTTGTTTTAAGACTATATTCCAACCTCTTCTGATATATGGGGATATTATGGAGTTTATCTTCTAAATCACTGATTCCCTACTCAGCAGCTGTTCCTCTGCTGGTGAGGCCTTCCAGTGAGATTTTCAGAAAGCCTACCAATTATTTAAGTCCTGCTATTTCTGTTTAAAGTTTTCTAATTTCTACTTTTATATCACTTGTGTATTATTGTGGTTTGTTCAGTTTATTCCATGATTTACTTGAATTAATTGAATATCCTCCACATTTCCTCTCTAAAATCCTTATCAGAGAAGCTATATATGTAGCTGGTACTTGTCAAGTCTTCAGAGATATCCTCTTCATTCTCTAAGCATAGTGAGGTTCTATGTTGTTTTTCCACTGTGACATTTGCAATGTCAGAGTTTGTATATGTTGTGTTGGGGCTCATTGCTTAGAAGAAATACACTGCTGTATCTGCTCTGTGGTCATGCTTACTTTCCATGCTGAACTGGTTTTGTGCTTTCCTGGACTATGCCATTCTCCCTTGCTACCATACTAGTGCCTGCCTTGGTCTCTTGTAGCTTTCTTTACAGAGAATGATGAAATCTTTTTTTGTGTGTGTGTGTGGGATAGCACCATTTATAACAAACTATTCATAATAAAAAATGAAATTGGAATCTTTCACTTCTGGTGAAAGCATGGTCAGGCATGTGGAATGATACAGACATCACACTTTTCTATTTATTGTTGTTGACTGATGCAATTTGATGGTACACCCACACACAACACTTTAAAGAGAGTGTATGAAGGTCTTTCCAAGTTGTACTTGTAATTACTAGGACTATACAGAAAACACACAGTGCAGAGGGACCTTTCACAGACAGATTTAACTCAGGCAATCTACCACTGGAATCAAATCCCTGTCTCAACTGCTTTTCCTAGCTTTTATTATTGTACCATATTTGCCGGCATATAAGACGATTCCCTAATTTTATAGCTAAAACATAGGTTTAGGCCTATATTCGCTGTATAAGACAGAACATTCCTGTGCTGCAACTATATGTACCACAGTGAGCCAATCTCAACAAGCAAAGGTTCAAAGGGTATACTGTAATAGACTTCCTCTCTAACTCTGGCCCATTAGAGCAGGCTTTTGACAGTGTAGATTCGGGTCCAGAACATTGTCTAATTTGCATGCATCAAAAGCCTGCTTGAATTGGCTGAATTAGAGAGGCGGTTATTGGTGCAGGATCGAGTTGGAAAATTCGTTTTGTGGCAGTATCCAGATGATTTTCATTTAGCGTTTAGCAGCATATTGAAAAGCTTTTCGGGATATGCTCGGTGTATAAGACGACTTCCGATTTTCAGTCAACTTTTTTTTTGTTTCAAAAGTCGTCTTATACACTAGCAAATACGGTAGTTGTGGCTATTTCTTCCCTTTTAGTTTAATTATGTGACCAAGGAGTTTTCAAAAATTCTGCTTAAAGGTTTCTTTTCTTTTCTTTTTTTTTTTTTTGTTTGTTTTTTGGCCACACCGGTGACGCTCAAGGGTTACTCCTGGCTATTCGCTCAGAAGTCGCTCCTGGCAGGCACAGGGAACCATTTGGGGAACCAGGGGATCAAACCGTGGTCCGTCCTAGGTTAGTGCAGGCAAAGCAGGCACCTTACCTTCAGCGCCACCGCCCGGCCCCCATAAAGGTTTATTTTATTTATTTTTTTTTATCCTAGCTAGTGTGGAGATGACACCCAGTGAAGACCATTCTAAGCTCTGTTTGGAAATTGACATTATGACAGTGTTGGTCCCAAAACCTTGTTTTATGCTCTTTCACTTAAGATATTAATCCTAGGGTCCAGAAATATAGTATGGAGGTAAGGCATTTGCCTTGCATGCAAAAGGCTGGTGGTTCCAATCCCAGCATCTCATATGGTTCCCTGAGCCTGACAGGAGCGATTTCTGAGCATAGAGCCGGGAGTAACCCCTGAGTGCTACCAGGTGTGACTCAAAAACCAAAAGAAAAATATATTAATTCTAGCTTTTATTTTTTAATATGTACTCTTTTATTTAAAAATGTTTAAAGTAAAATCATTTTGCATTGCAACCAATTCTGTGATGATTAATCTAGTATAATCATATTGCTTTGTAGTAAATGATACTGTTTTCGATATTACTTCAAAGTTTCTGAAGGTTACATGCATGCTACCTTTGTAATTCTTCCAAGAATTCAACAGCATAACTTTAATTAAAAGAAGAATATTATATAAAATGTATTATAGTAGCATTGCATTGTGATTTTTGACATGGCTATATATATATATTTTGAATATTGAATCATTTCTGATTAGTTTAAATTATTACTTCCAGTCATTGTATATTATTTTATGCATTATTTTTAATATTTTTAGAGAATATTCAATATATTCAATAAATCTATTGTTTTATAATTTCTTATGTGTTTACTTGTTCCGTTAATAGATTAATCTTATAATAATAGTCATAGAATGAATTGAACATAGTTCCTCTATACTTTATAAAGTAGAAAACAGAATATTTTTTAAATTTCCTTTATAATATGTTACAAGAATTCACAATTAAAATAGTCTGAATTGTGTTTTTGACTCAAAAGTTAAATTAATGATTCAATATATTTGGTAGGTAGAGAACTATTAATATTATTTCTTGTGTTTGATAGGGTTAATTTTCTAAAAATACTGTTCCCAGTGGCTTACTACAGAATTTAACATCAGTGAAAATGGACTATCTAGTAATGGCAGGAAACAACCAATGTTGGCAGAAATTTCAGAAAATGAAACCTCTCCACTGATGGTGGGAAGAAAACTGGACGTATTTTCTCTGAAAAGAATACAAAAACTTTACTGGTATAGGATGTTGGCCCTGCATTTGGCTTGGAACAATTCAATACCCAGTACCCATTTTTCCTACGAGTTTACCAGAAGTGATACCTGAATGAAAAGGCAGGAATATATCCTGAATATTGCTAGGTGTATAAAAACATAAGCTACAAGTACTATTGTATTGTTAAACATCACTGTTAACTAACTATATTAGTATATTTAGAATTGTAAAAATATAGACACATCTATATCTATTATCAAATATTTACAGTGCCAAATCAATATAATATACTTACAATATGAGAAGATACAATCTTAAATTTGCCACATTAGAGATGACCTTAAGAAGACATCCTAAAATAATAAGCTAGAGAAGAAAATAAACACTAGATGAATGCATTTATATGGAGTATAATAAGAAATGGAAAACAAATAGACAATGTTCAATGAAAAATATTTAGATTCTGTTGACATAACTAAGAGCACCACACACTGGTAGGTATATGGATGGGCAAAGTTTAGTGGGTAGCAGTGGAAGAATATTCACTTTAGAATATCCTTGATAGTGATCATTGTGTTCATAAAACATAAATATTTGGGTCCAGAGTAATTCATAATGATTAGAGTGTTTGCCTTGCATGTGGCTGGGTGCCTGGAGCATGCCAGGAGTTATTTCTGAGTGCTGCTAAATATCCCCCCCAATAACACATTTAAAATCAAATAAAGTAATTTCCCTTAATAAATGTTAATATATAATACTATATAAAATTTCCCTTTGGTTCATTTTTTCTTATAAATGTCTTCTCAATATCCTTTTCTTTCTAGTTTCTTTTATCTAATATTTCATTTTAAATTATTTTTACTGTACTCTAAAAACAAACATTGTATAATTTTTGCAATTTATTTAATTTGGGGGGGTCACACTGCATGACTCAATGTTTACTTCTGGCTTTGCACTCAGGGATCACTTCTGGTGGGTCTCCAGGGTCATATGAAGTGCTAAAATTGAAGTATGGTCGGTCTTGTTAAATGAAAATGCCCTATTTTCTGTTAGATTATCTCCGTGGTTCACTAATTTTAATACTTGAAGTTGCCGAAGTGTTTTTTATAACCAAAAATATTGTCTTTCTTGTTGAATGTTCAATTTTTAAATAATTGTATTTCCATTTGATTATCCATTTTGTGATGCTGGTTGTCTTTGACTAGTGCATTACTTGTGTTTTAATTATTAATTGTAAGAGGACTTAAAAACTACATAAAATATGTGCCAGTTATAAATATTGTATATATGTTTTCTATTTTCTTTTAATTTTGTTATAATGTCTTTGAGTTAGCAGTAGCTTTTCATTTTTATGTAATCAAATAAATTACTTTTCTGTTATTAACAGTTTTTATATAAACTAAAATATTCCTTAGAACAAGATATTTTTGTCTTCTAAATAATTAAAATCTATTACTTAAAATTAATTATTGATATATCTTTAAAACAGTGTTGAATTGAAGTAAATTAATTTTATTTATTATTTTTTGGTGTTAGTGACACGTCCAGCTGTGATCATAGCCAACTTTTGGCTTTGTGCTTAGGAATTACTTTTGCAGTTACTCTAGGACCATAGGTGAAGCCTAAGATAGATCTTGGGTAGTGTTGTGCCTCTATGTAATTTTTAAAAGTTAAGAAATTCTGCTTTTCATCATTCAATGAAAGTTATTTTTCTTTTCATTTTGGAATTAATCTGGAATATTTACTAAAAAATCAGAGCACTGCATATATTATTCTCTTTCTAAAATTCCAATTTTATTCCATTTTTTTCTACTCTTGCTTAAATACCTAATCTCTTGAAAATAAACTAAACAGTGTTCATGACACATATTTATCATTAAGATTTTTCCTGTTTATTCCAATTTCCATAAAACCTTTACACCTAATTCAGTTTTTGACTCCAAAAGCCAATATATTGGTAATATATCTAAGCTAAAGTTCTTCAATTTCCTTTATACTATACTTTTAGCTTTTATTGTCACATTCTCAAGCATAATGACTTAAATAAATGCTTTTGATTGTTTTCTTTCAAAGTAGCATTTTATAATCAATCCTATTTAGGTATAAATTATATGTAGGAATATACAGATAGTTGATATTTTATCTCTTTTAAAGATCATATGGATCTATAAACATACTGCTCACAAAATATAAAATATTTTCACATTTCCAGGGCCGGAGAGATAGCACAGTTGTAGGGGTGTTTGCCTTGAAAGCAGCTGACCCAGGACAAATAGTGGTTTAAATCCCACATGGTCCCTCAAGCCTTTCAGGAGAGGTTTCTGGGCACAAAGCCAGGAGTAACCCCTGAGATCTCGCAGGATCTCACACATTTTAGAAATGGATGTTGTTTTATTTAAATCTGATTCCCATATTTTTCACCAGTTAAACTAGCAGCTACTTATAATATTATTAATTTGTTACATATAACCTAGACCATGCATTTTTATGTATCTGCCTACCTATATCCAGCATGCTGTTTACAAAAAGAAATTATGTGTTGTTGGACATATCATTATTGCTTTAATTAGTTAAAAAATTCTTTACCTAGTTAGTATTCATTGCTATTGCTGCACCATAATGTATAGCTTCCTATTTTTTCTGCTGCCATCACAACAGTTAAAAATAATTGGCAAGGATCATCTCTATGTATGTTATATTATAGTCTATACTACAATTTTTAATAGCTTTTTTCCTAGAATATTTTTTCTTAAATGTACTGGCATATTTAGTTGGAGAGAGTAGAGAAATTAGTGCTCTTGACTTGCAGGTTAGCCAGGTTTGATCTATGGGAGCACATACAGTCCCCCAAACCCTGCATTTTTCATATATTTTTTAAATTACAACTTGGTTAATAGAATACATAAAACGTACTCATTCACTTTGCGGCGACTTTATGAGAGAGGGAAATTATCTAAACACTATGGCCTGATCAAGTTTCAGAATTGTTGCAAGATCAGTATCTTTTTGCCAAATTAGACTTCATTCACATTATGCATACATATTACTATATAATAAATACTTAGGAGATCATAGCAGGGTAATGTCTTCATTAAATTGCTATTTGTGACTGACACAAAAATCTGTGATTATAAGAATGTCAATTTTTTAGAAGCATTAAAATCACTTATATCAGCAAAACTAGCTAAAAATGTTTTGCTGAGCAGTACTACACACTGAGGTAAGCATTTTAATATGCTCTTTTAATAGTAGCCATAATTGTAATTGAAATTATTATTTTAGTATCTGCAAATAGTTTTTTAGAAACTACCAAATAACACTAATCCCAAAGATGATACTTTC
Source organism: Crocidura indochinensis (assembly GCA_004027635.1). Classification (NCBI taxonomy): domain Eukaryota; kingdom Metazoa; phylum Chordata; class Mammalia; order Eulipotyphla; family Soricidae; genus Crocidura; species Crocidura indochinensis. Next base: position 8,259 of record PVKC010022315.1, read on the forward strand.
TTAAAACATGTTTCAAGTAGATTTATATCTTAATTAACTTAGTCTTTAATCTATTAGTAGCAGTAATTTTTCATTAGAGATATGAAAATTAAACATAAGAAAACTTCCGTAACTTTGTAAATTTATTTAAAAGTACTAAAAGTTGTTAAAAATAAATAAATGTTATTTTTAGGAATATCAGCATCTTAGTACTCTCTTCAAATTTGATTTAAGAAGGTATAAACATTTAAAACCTCAAAATATGTATCTTCAGCACAGAAAACCTTTGTAATGCTCAGTTCTCATATTAATAGTGATGGATATGGGGGAAATAGGAAGAGTAAGTTGTCTGAGAATTATTTTTATACTTATTTTATTTTAAAATAATCACATTGTCAAAGAAAATTACAAAATAACAAAGATATCAGTCATTTCAGAAATGACACTTTATACAGATATACATATGAACCATATGACTGAACATTGCTTCATTACTATTAAATGGGTTATACTTTACTAATTTTCACAACTTTAAAATAAGCATTTTTGTGATTAGCTTTATGAATTATAGTCTATATATCCATTTATTAAGTCCAGATATAAATTAATGTTTATACAGAATTTGAAACTTATATAAAAGATTTTGTAGCTGAAGAAAGGTATTTTCTCCCTTGGAAACACCATATTTTCTATTTGTTTTCATGACTATGGGAAAATCTTACAGGAAGCTAGTTGTCCAGCTATATTCTTGTATACATCCATCTTTGTGTATTAAAATTAAACACAAAACATTGGGATCTTACTTCTTATTCTATCCTCCTTTACTATGTAAATCAGAGATAGAAATGTGCAAATAGTGGGGAGTAGAGTTTGACCAACTCAATTATATGGCATGTGTCCATCAATTAATTTGAAAATATCAGGGGAACCTTTTCAAATTTCATGCACATATGAGCAGTCAGAATGACCTACATACTTCACATAGAGCATTTGTTTTGCTTAATAAGCTGCTTCAATTTTAATATTTACCAAACTATGCTTTCTAATTTGCCTTTCCTTTACTTTTCTTCTAGTTCTTTCTATTCCAGTGAAATACTGGAATGTAAATATTATTAGTATTATCAGATTAGTATTATTATTCAGATTAGTATTAATCTGAAAGCTTGATAATTCTAAGACTGCATTTCTTCAACCCCTCTTTTAGTCAATTTAATTTACTGCCTATTATAGCAATTTTGTATCCTATTTATACCCTAAATCTACTTCTTTATCTTTATTCTATACACTAGTGCCTTATTTTAAACTCTTAAATATTTGTCCGAAAAAATAACATTTGTTTTTATTTAAATATTTTATTAAAGAAAATATATTCATAGTTGACTAACTGATCATAATACATTTGTTTCAAGATGACAGTAAGCAAAGTTATTAAAAAATAGAATGAATATAAAAAGAAAAAAAACTAAAATGAAACGAAAGAGAAGAAACAGAAAGAAGAAAAAGTTCAGTAACAAGTACATTTGTGAAATCATTGTATTTCAAACAAAATCAACAAATAGCAGAAGGTTTTATAAGATCTTTTTTTAATGTAAGAGATAAAATACGGGCCCGGAGAAATAGCACAGCGATGTTTGCCTTGTAAGCAGCTGATCCAGGACCTAAGGTGGTTGGTTCGAATCCCTGTGTCCCATATGATGCCCCGTGCCTGCCAGGAGCTATTTCTGAGCAGATAGCCAGGAGTAACTCCTGAGTGCTGCCGGGTGTGACCCAAAAACAACAAAAAAAAAGAGATAAAATACAATTAAAAATTATATGTATGGCAGATGTTGTTTGCATAGACAAAGGAAAACAGAAAAATAGAAAGGAAAAATCTTCGGCCTAAAAACAAGGAGACCTTAACCCTGAAGTATTCTGGCGTAAGACTAACTCCAGCTCCAGACATACTAGGTTATCAATCTCTGTGGTCCCAGTAAAAGCTCTTTACAATCACAGTTGTTGTTCTCATGTTCCTGTACTTAGAAATACTAGTTACTGTACAGATCCTATGTCAAAGTTAGGGTGACATGGAGTGTCTTCTGGTTTTGTCTCACATTTAGGTGTCAATACAGAGATCCCTGTCCTAAAAGTAGGTTGTTACTGTTACCAAGTCATCAGGGAATCATAAAAACTCTTTGAAGTAAGTTGATGCCAGGGCAACAGTAGGGCCTTCCCTGGTAGAAGTTCTGTTCCTGGTGATAGTGTAGAAAACTGTGGTTGTTCCCATAGATGGTATCCAAGGTTCAGGGTGAATGTCAATGCCCGGTCTTCACTATGACAAATATTCATGGTGTAAGGCCCCACTGCAGTATAAATTTTACATGTTCCTGTTTCCCCTACCCAAAGCCAAATGCTAATTTTGCCTGGATGGCAAATCGTTTCACAGCTTGGAAGGGTCTGTGGTTGGTAATTAGAGTGGCCTAGGGACAGGGTTATGGAGAAGCATCAGAAAGAGTAGATGTAGCAAGGAACAGAGGAAAAGGCAGCAAGATGGATGGAGGGCAGATTAAGAAGGTTGGTTAAAGAGTTCAGCTTAGAAGCCATGTGAGATATGCACGTGGCAGTTAAGGCCTTGGAATAAAGTTAATGTCTCCTGAAACTTCATCTGACTTTCTTTGGATCATTTCTCACCATTACCCTGATACCAAAAGACCCATGGCTTGAAGGGGTTTGCAGGCATGGGGCAGGGCTGAGAATGAACTCACCATCCATCCATGCACCTCTAGGACTTTATAATTAATAATGAATGCAACATGTTTCTATCTCTATTAGATAGAACTTGTCTGCACACATTAGATTTTCCCATTTTAATGTGCTTATGTTAAAACGAACAATGCCACAAGGTATTAATGGTGTATATAGGGGCAGAGGTAACAATCCCAACAATGCCCTTAACCTGGTTCTAACATGAAGTCTAAACAGAAGGGAAACTTATCTACTAGTATTCTTTACTAAACAGATCACAAAAATGGGGAAAATTGCTGTTACATAAAAAGATATTCAATAAGGGTTATAACTATTAAAGAAATACATCAAAAGAAATATTCAATGGATAATGTCCTTTTTATATATGTCCATTTTAAGTCTTTTGAAATAGTCTGCAGGGGTTTAAAATCCAGAGCATAGCTTCAGCCTGTGATTTTGTCTTGTGGAATCTGAAAATGCCTGATATGTGAAACTTATATGTGAATCACATATCAGAAAATTTCCTTGAGCCAGGGCTTTTCAGAAACCAAGTCTGGTAACAAGCAAAAGCCCACATTGAAAGGAGATGGGGGAAAAGGAGTTGCCAAGAGCATATCAGTACCAGTAGTGTATCAGCTTCTTCTTAGGCTGAGAATATATCTTTTCACATTGAGAGCTGGTTGGCAGCTGGCTGGGTGGGGGAATGTTCTGCTTTATGAGAAATTAAGAACTGAGGCTATAAATGATTAAATCAGGGTAAATAACAGATAAGATGAGAAAATGAAGTGCTACAACAGAATTTGTAAGGTGGTAAGCAAAGGTGTAATGCCGGTTATATATGACAGGTGGAAGGACTATATACAACATAAACATTACACATTTATAGACAGACATTAGCTAGAGATTGAGATGGCCAACACATACTCATGCACACAATAGGCTTCATGAGTTAGATTGTGTATTGAGCATTCTTAAAAACAATCATAGTTTTCAAGTAAAAAATTAAGTGAAATATATGGTAATTAGCAATATAAGAGGAGTCTATACCATAAAATATTGTGTAGCAGGTATTGAGGCTTGAGCCAAGTCATTATGCCAGTGTTCAGGGTATAAGACCTAGCTGCATTACAAAATTTATGTTCCTACCTCTATCAGATAAGTAATTGTTTGCATATGTAATATTTTCCATTAAATGCAAAAGAAACAATGCCACAAGGTATTATTGGTGCCTCTGGGGGTCAAGGGAACAAGTCCAACAATCCACTTAACTTGGTTCTAACATAAATTCTAAAGCAAAAAACTCTTCTATCAGAATACCTTATTTAACAGATTACTAGCACCCTTGCATGGTTTCAGAATGGACACTGGTGGGAAGAAAAGTTGCCTGCAACTTCCCAAAACCAGCCCTTTTTCTGTTGTGTGGAGGTTGGGGAAAGCCTAAGGTGCCCTTTAAACTCATACCTGGCACCCACTTCACTGACCCCTTGGGCATACAGCCCAGGGAAAACACTGGAGTTTGGGAGGAAGGGGATGGAAGTGTGCTGGGGTGTCCCAAGTCCCGCACCCCCTTAGGTTTTGTGGAAAAAGGCTTTTGGCATGGAAGCCTGCCATTTCCAATGTCCCACGGCAAACATAAACTTTTAGAGGAGCTCAGCCCACCAGATGCATTCTCATATTTTCCTGGTGGGGATAGCTAAAATACCCCCATGGGGTTCCTCAAAAGGCCCACTGGGGACACCTTTTTTCCCCCTGTGGATGATTGAGAAATTTCCAAAGAGATGCTTGGCATTACATTTTCAGTCAGTATTTGGCTATCTCTCCTTTGTAAATATCAGGCAAAATTATGGCCTCTATCAAATAATTTGGCTCAGAAATTCCAGTATCAGAAATTCCAGTATACTAAGAGAACCCCTTTTTCTGGATAATATTTAGCACCTAAAGCAAAGACAATATGTCCTTGCAGCTGTATTTTCTGGTAATCAAAAGTGAAGCTATTGACTCTCCTTAGAAAAAAGGAATCACACCTAACCACACTTAAGAGGATTTGGGTCCTCCCTTTACTTGACCTCCTAAACTATGGAACCTAGCTCAGCAAAGACCAATTTCCTAGATATTCCTACTTCCTCCTAATCCTGATTTTGCATTTATAGTAAACTTGCTAAAGTAAACTTGCTGCCTTGAGTTGTAATCATGTCCATTGTAACTTTGAATTTTTACAGTCACACCCATAGCTTAGGTATTGTTACTGTTGTACTTTGCTTTGTGATTATAATATTCTTCCCTACACCTATGGCTAGTTTTACCCCTATAAACCTCCCTGCTCAAAAAATTAAACTTGTTGCATTTCTGCCAGAAGATGTGTTGCCCCCACATTCTCTGTATGTGGTTTCATTATTTCATAGTTCATATTCGGCTGCTTTTATTACTCGTTTTGCTCTCGTTGAAGGATTTGCTCCCCACTAGAGATGCTAAGATGCAAAATGCCTGCAGCACCCATGCTGGTAAAAGCTCCAGGCTCCCAGAAAGGAAAGAGGTCCTTAAAGAGCTGGAAGCCTGGAAGTTCTCCACCCCCACCCAAACCCTCCCTCTTAAGCAGGGTAGCAGCTGGTGAAAGCCTGGGGTCCCCTTGAACTCCTCCCTGGCACCCACTTCACTGGCCCCCTGGGCAGCATGACCTGATAGCCCAGGGTTCCGGAGAAAGGTGATGGAAGGGTACTGGGGTGGTCCAAGTCCCACACTCCCCCTAGGCTTGGTGGAAAGGTCTTTGGCATGGAGGCCTGCCATTTCCCATACTGGCAAAAGCTCCCAACTCCCAGAAAGAAAAGATATCCTTGAAGAGCTGGAGTTTACCACCCCCCAGCCAGACCCTTCCTCTTCAGCAAGGTGGGGGTTGGGGAAAGCCTGGGGTCCCCTTTAAAGTCCTCCCTGGTAATCACCTCACTGGACCCCTGAGCATACAGCCCAGGGATATCCCTGGAGTTCTGGAGGAAGGAGGTGAAAGGGTGCTGGGGTGTTCAAAGTCCCACACTCACCCTAGGCTTGTTGGAAAGGCTTATGGCATGGAGGCCCACCATTTTTATGCTGGCAAAAGCTCCTGCTTTAAAAAGGAAAGTGATCCTTCTCCCTTACTGCTTTAAAGAGTCTACCTCTCTTTTTGAATTTTGCCATTTGAATTACTAAATGTCTTGGTGTTGTTTGTTATGGTCCATTTTATTTGGCACTCTTTTTGCCTCTTGAATTTGTAGAGAAAATTTTTCACAAGAATGGGAACGTTCTCTGCTATTATCTCCCTCACTACTTGTTCCCCGCCTTTCCCATTTTCTTCCCCTTCTGGAATTCTTATAATTTAGAGATTATTTTCTATGTTTTTGTTCATTAAAGTACCTTACATTTTCTTCCAGGGGTTTGCCTCTCATTTTATTTTGACTTCTTTAACCCAGCTGGCTTTAAATTTGAATTAAAGGAAGTCTACATGATTCTCCACTGTTTAATTCTACTATTACGTCTTTCTAACATGTTTTTTAGTTACTTCATTTCATTTTTATGAATTCTCTCATCTTCTGAAAGAGTTCTTTCAGTTGGTTGAATTGTTCATCAATAGATTTCTTAATTTCACAAGCTAGTGACTCATTCCTTGATTTCCATTGATAAACCTTTAAGTGTTGGTTTAAGGTCCTCATCTATAAGGCCCGGGCATTTGGGTGGACTTGGAGATTTGTCAGGATTACTCTCTGTATCCCTATTGTAGATGTCTTCTTTAGCTTCCCATTGAACTTTTGCAGCTTCTGATTTGGAGTGCTGGATTTCTTAGGCTTTTGAAAGAAGTGCTAGATTCAAACTGAAATGAGTTCTTGCATCTGCGCCAGCATCCACTCTAGCATCCACGTGGTTTAGGAAAATGTAAGATTGGAGGAAAGGAAAATAAGATGCTGTGAAAGACCCCAAAAGACAGCCCTGTTTGCTTTTGGTGAAAGTGAGGTTTCCTATTCCCTACCTGGCACCAAACTGGCTGGCTCAAAAGTGCAGATGAACAGTGATAGCACTGGAATCCAGAAGGAGACTGAGAAGAGGCTGGAGGGGAGAGGAGGCCCTGTTAAGTCAAGCTCCATAGAGGGGATTAGTACTGGACATAGGCCTCACTGTCCCAGGGAATAAAGAGTCAGCAATGGTGAGGGAACCCAGAAGTACGCTGGGAAAGATATTGAAATATTTTGATTGAAACTGTTGTGATTTAAAAGTCCTTCAGAGTTGGGATTCAGATATATAATTAATCAGGGCCAATCCAGTGTCCGTCTTCCTCTACCAATGCTCCCCAATTGCATCCCATACCGCCTATCTTCCCCTCCAACCTGCCAGTATAAAAAACTCGTTTTGAGTTTACATTGTTAAATTTGAGGTCTCTTGATTCCATTGTTGTTGCTTTTGGCTTGACTATTTAGTTATGTTCCCTTTTAACAATATCAATGCACCTGAGACCTCTTGGTCCCTGGCTCCTGTCCTTTCATATTTATGTTTCTCTTCTTTCACTCAGTTTATTTCCTTCTCCTTACTTTATTCTAGGACCAAGGGTTTTAGAGATAACTCATTGAGACCATTGGATTTCTTCATGCAGTTATTCTAAATACCACATGTAAATGATATAATTCTGTATTTATTCCTCACTCTGGCTTACTGCATTTAATATATTATCTTCTAATTCCATTCATGTTGCTGAAAATTGCATAATTGAATCATTCCTTACAGATATGTAGTATTCCATTGTATATATGCACCTCATCTTCAAAATCCATTTCTGTAGTTGACATTTAGGTTGATTCCAATTCTTGGCTATTATACTGAGTGCTGCAATGAATAGCAGCATGCATACATCATTTTGGCTGAATATTCTTGTGTCCTGAGGATAGATACTTAAAAAAGGTTTTGCTGAGTCATATGGCAGCTCACTTTTGAGTTTACTAAACACCTTCTGTACTATTTTCCATGAAGATTGGACCAGGCAGCATTCCTATTCACAGTGGATAAGAGTTAATTTTAAATACTTTCCCACCAACAGAGATGTTCCATTACTTTTTATAGTTGCCATACTCATTGTTGTAAGAGGATATCTCATTATTGTATTATTTGGATTTGTCTGATATCAAGTGATGATGGATTTGAATATTTTCATGTCCATTGGCAATTTGTTGGTCTTCCTCAGAGAGTGTCTGTTCATTTCTTCTCCCCAATTTTTGATATTTTTTTTGGCTTTGTAAAGTTAACCTTTCTGAGTACTTTGTAGACCTTAGATATCAAACTTCGATGTGTTGAATGCAAAATTTTTTATCACTCATTTAGTTGTCTTCTAATTTTTGCCTGTGTTACTTTTGCCATACAGAAAATTTTTAGAAGGAAGTAGATCCATGCATTTAGATTTAGTGCTCTAATCCTGGCCATTAGCATTCTATCATCAAAGACATATTTGAGGTTTAAATCTTGGAGTGTTCTGCTTACTTTCCTCAGTAAACTTTATAGATTTGGTTAGAATATTAAGGTATTTAATCCACTTTAAAATAACTTTTGTGTAAGGTGTAAACAATGGATTAATTTTTAGTTTATTACACATGGTTATTCAGTTATTCCAACACCATTTGTTAAAGTAATTATTGATTTCAAGTTGTTGGCTCTTTTGATAAAAATTAATTGCCGGCAAATCCACGCCTGCCTAGTGGGGCGGACTGCGAAGAACTGTGAGTCCTGTCTTTTCTTTGTGTTTATTTGTTCTCCTGTTCTCCAGACCTCGTGGCAGTGGGCCAAACCGGCTCCAAAAAAAAAAAAACCTCACTCTCCCAGAGGTCCATTGTAGGGCGGGATTGCCCAGGAACACCTTAATAAAGTGAAACCGGCAAGAAGCGAGGACTTTGCAAAAGCAAGGTCCCTTGTTTGTGATGTCAGGCTGAGAATTTCTGCGAATACAGATCTGCCTAGTGGGGCTGACTGCGAAGAACTGTGAGTCCTGTGTTTTCTTTGTGTTTATTTGTCCTCTCCTGTCGTCCGGACTGAAAAGAGGCTGCAGAAGAGCAGTTTGGCTCCACTTCGCTACGCAGTCATGCACTCTTTCTAAGGAAAGAACATCATTGCAAAAAGAAGAGAAAAAATCACACTAAGGATTGTGCTGGATCACTGAAGCCCAACATTTCTCTCTGGACAGTCTTCTCTGCTGTGTGCCTTGGCCAAAGATTTGATCCTTTGAGACGGGTGTGTCGATTTGCCTACAAGGGAGTGGAGTCCTCATCCACGGAGGACACCACTCCCTTGTAGGCAAATCAAAACACCCGGAAAGGGTGGAACCAGAGGAGTGTGGCTGTGCACATCACTTACCCAATGAATACCACCGCAGCATGTAGAAAAACACACAATACAAGTGTGACAATGGGGAAACAACGCAGGCCAGCGTCCGACATAGAGAACGAAGATGACAATTCTGATGACCAGATCATGACCAACTAACAAATCAATCTCTCAGATAAGGACTCTAGAAATGCAATATGGAAGATGCTGAAAGAACTCAAAGAAACCATGGACAGTGTTGAAGAGAACACTAATAAGAACCAAGAAAATATGATAACAGAAATCACAAAAATCCAAACTGAAATAACATATCAACTAACAGACCTGAAAAACTCAGAAAATGAATTGAATGGCAAAATGGATGATCTAAACACCAGGGTAGAAGAAGCTGAGAATAGAATTGGTGCTGTGGAAGATGAGATAAATAACAACTCCATACAGTGGGAGAGATTGGGAAAAAA
>PVKC010022316.1:0-17740 GCA_004027635.1 Crocidura indochinensis
AAAATGCTACACTGGTGAAGGTGGGATGCTCTTTTTGTGACTGGAACCCAACTATAGTCATGTTTATAATCATGGTATTTAAATAAATATATTATTAAAAATATATATCCAGCTCATAAACTTTGAATAAATATTATATCTCCTAGTGTTGATATTATTTATACACATGTTAATTACTGAATAACTGAATAACCAAACTGTATTTGCCATATTTACCAAGCCATTTTCTTAAGAATGTGTGACTCCCATTTGTATAGGAAATATGTTAACGAATCTGTAAAATAAAATTAAAATCATAAATAGGATATTAAAAACAGCAATGGAGTTTCTAAAGCCACATGTTTCACTCTTTCCAGTAATCACTATCTATATTTAAGAAACACAATTTTCTGAAAAGTATGTATCAAAAATAATTGGGCAAAGTTCTAGAAATTGTATTCATTAGGGTGAAACAAACCTATTTTATGGTAAGTAGTTAGTGAAGGGAAGGGGTCTGCTTATCTTCACAAGTCAGCTTATGCCTGGTCCTGATAGTATACAAGCAGGGGGGGTTGTTAGTAATTTTCCATCTTATATTTTCTCATGAGCAAACATGAACAGAAGCTAATAACAGGGTTAACCTAAAGTTATTTAAGCAAAGGAATTCCTTATAACACTCTTAACTCTTATTAATTAAGGAAATACAAATACTTTTGTACATTTTCACATTAGCATTGGTAGCAAAAGTCTCCACACACTCAGAGGGTAATGAAATTTACCAAGCTAAATTTCTTTTAAAATCACTTGATTTTGAAGAGAGAAGATATAGCAACCAAAAATTTATCGGAAATACTTACTAAAACCACAGCCCCATCTTTGAATACAGGATAAAAATTTTAAGGCTTATGCTTGCAATTTGTCATGCTTGCAAATCCATAGAACTTGACAGTGATGATTATGAGTATCAAATGGTAAATTCATGCTTGGTCTATTATAAGTGTAACTCCATAACAAATTTTTTGTACAAGTTTATTTTTGAATACTTTCAGGATTATTCTATATATTCTTCAGCAGAAGGTATGTTGTAAATCTCTGAAATTCCTTTTGAATAGCTAGTTAAATTTCTTATTGTGACATATAGATAGAAATCAGATTCTACCTATGAGTAAAGGGAGTCCCTATTGCTAATGCATTTGCATTTTTCTGAATATGAATATGAACTTATTTATCCCCTTAGCTAGATATTCATATCAGTGTAATTCAATTGATTTGTTTTCTCTTTTATTTCCTTTCCCTTTACCACAATATATTTTATTGATTTCTTAGAAGTAGGGAACCTCATAAGTAGGAAACTTGCTCACATATAATGTACTTTTATACTTCTCTCTATAAAGTTAAAGTATAATATAAATCACATAGATATAAAACAGATAAGTAACACTATGTATCAGTGCATGTGGATTTCAAGTAAGTATATTTTTTTCCCAAAATTTATTTTCTTAAACTAAGACCTAAACATTTTTAAACTTTGGATGTATTTTGCTCTAAAGCTAGATTATAATTTATAATTAAAACTTGTTTATCAGATATGAAGGCCTGAAATATTATATATTAAATATTATACTTTATATTCTCTCTGTAAGCCAACTTTTTGTATTCTTTTATAATACAAATATATTAATTTTTATGTTTCTATAAAAGACAAATTTTTTTGCAATCACAATAAGTCTTTGATACACATCATGTTATAAAGTTGCCCCTTATGTTTCTAATTGTTGATTTTTCATTATTGTTTCATATTTATAAATTGATGGGTGTTGGATATGTGATTTTATTTGTTTGACCTATTTAGACATCTCTCAATCAAAATTGTTCTAGAGTAGGAGAATTAAATTTTTTTAGATATTTTAGAATTTATACAACTGAATAATGGGGCAATTAACTTAAAGACATGTTAATGCTAGGGGATGGGGTAGGTAATGTGCAGTGTATAAGGCACTTGCAATGCATACAGACTAAATTCGATCTTGAGACTTCTTATGTTCCTTTAAGCCCCGCCAGTAGTGATCCTTAATATGATAAAACATGAGGCAGAAAGAGATTGGAAATTATTATCTTTAAAATGATGATAAATTATATATTTAAAACCTATCTTTTTTCTAAGACATAGTAGATATTCAATGCAGTTAACCAAATTACTATGCTTAAGTTTTGAAGGTAAGTATAACCAATGAGAATAAATCATACTATTAACTGAAGCAGAAGGTACTAGAATCATTAAGATAGTCTGAACAATAAAATAATTAAATTATAGAATGAATAATAGTATAGGAGCAAAAAAAACTCCTGATGTTATTGTCATTATATACAGTATTACTTTTATTTTAGAGTTTGAGCCATATCCAACAGGGCTAAAGACTTACTCTTGGCTTGCAGGGGTCATTTCTGGAAGTGTTTTGGGGACCATATGTGGTACTGATATAGAACCACTGTCTGTCATTTTCAAAGGAAGTGCCATATCTTCTGTATTAATGATATGATTCAATATATAAATATATATATATACATACACATATATACACATTATTTTTTCCAGAATTTTCAGGAGAATTTGAGAAATATTATCTCTTTTCTTGGTCAAAGTGAGAAGTAAAGACTAGAAAACCACATGAATTTTATTATTAAAATATTAGTTTATTCATTTAATAAACATATTTTACTAATACAAATAGTAACACATGACAGATCAGAATATAAAAATTGGCTTTGCTCTCAGGAAATAGATATTTTGAGATAAACATGCATTACTTGATTTGGAGAGATATTAAGTTGTTAAGAATATTGCCTTGCATATAGATAACCTAGGTTTGATCTTTGGTAACTCTTATGTTACTGGGCACCACCAGGAGTGAGTGCTTGAGTGCAGAGCCAGAATTAAGTACCAAGCATTGATGATTGTGTCCATTAAAAGAAATAAGTATCTAAACAAACTAGAGCAACAACAACAAATAACCCTAATTCCTAGAAAAATAGTCAAAAACACTGGAGAAAGACTCAGCTTCAAGTCACAGGTCATAAGCATTCAGACTACCTTATGAAATTTAAAATACTTCCCCCTAAATCCTATGTCTTTAGGCTTATAATTATAACATAGTAAAAGAAATGTAATACTTTGCCTAGCTATAAGATTTGTACGAATAAAACCCATTATATTATTTAAAAAACATGTAAGGACACTGCAAATAGAGTGTACACAGAGTCTAACTACTAAGCAGTTTACATAAATTACTATTCCACGCTATTTTACATGTCAGCTCAAATTTAATACTAGATGCTACAAGTTAAGAGATTAGCATTCTTTAGAATGTAAGCTATTATTGGAGTGAGACTCATATAAAATATATGTGATTATCAGATATTTTATTTAAAATATTTTATTTAAAATATTATGTTAAGAGCACAAAAGGAAACTAAATGCAGTTATATATTATGCTGACTACATATTAATGTACATATACATTTCAAACTATATATATACTTAGAGCTTGTAAATATCTGTCCCACACACCAGGCTATTATTACTGGTGGTATACATAGTCTTTAGTCAATGAAAGATCACATGCCTTCAAAAATAAGTCTTAAAATAGAGAAATACTTCATGCCTGCCAAATTGAAAAATTCACATTGTTTAAATGTCATTTATTTCCAAAGCATTCACTTTAATCTGAATCAATAACCCAATAAAATTTTATATATAAAGGCCAAAAACACAAAATCCTGCACACTGAAAAGAAGAAAAAGTTGGAAAAATCACACTATATCAAAACTTAATAGCTGTATAAATTCAAGTAAAAAGTTAAGCACACAGATCAATGAAACAAAAATGACAATGCAGAAAGACATTACACATATATAGTCAAGCCCTTTTCATCCTATTTTTGTAAAGTGAAACTAAAAATTAATAAAATTCTGACAGTATTTTCAGCATTTCTCACTGGAACAATTATTGTATAGCTTCCACCCACTCATTCAGTAAAATAATCTAAACATATAACAACCACTCCATTTGAAACATTAAATTTCATAATCTTCAATTTTGAAGGTACAATTTAAATATATCAAAAGCACTATCCAGGGACCCGGGAGATAGCATGGAGGTAACGCGTTTGCCTTTCATGCAAAAGGTCATTGGTTTGAATCCCGGTGCCCCATATGGTCCCCGGTGCCTGTCAGGAGCAATTTCTGAGCATGGAGCCAGGAGTAACCCCTGAGCACTGCCAGGTGTGACCCAAAAAAATAAAAAAAAAAAGCACTATCCAGAAAGATAAAAGGTCAGTTGGACTTGAGTATTTAAAACTTCTTTTCTATTAAAGGCAATGTAATGAGTGATGGACTAATATATTCTTAAAAATTCCTAAAAATCAACTAATAAAATCAACACTTTGGAGCATTTTCATTGGTTTTTGTTTGTTTGACATTATTTTTTTTAATGTTGACTCCATGTTCCTACTCTGAGGTATTGACCAAGATAAATAGACAGAGAGAGCCTTTTATTCATTGTATTTATTATTGACAAAGACTAAAGCAACTAAAATGTTCAAAAGAGTACTGAATAAATAAATTAATATAAATTCTTAACTATTGGAGTTTTATTAATATAATTATTTATTATTAGAGATGAGATTCTATGATATTATGCTGATTGATTCTAATTGGCTTATGAAAATCTGTTGTTAAATAAATAAGAATTAGTGAGACTACAGTTAAGCTATCTGTAATGTACAAGAAGGCAAACTGGAACATTAACGATACAAAAATTGACAAATTCCAGAAAGCAGCCCTTTTTTTCCAAAAGTAGTTTGGAAGTCTTCAATAACACAGGTGCATATTAAAGTGACAATATAAAATAACCACAATAAGTTTTCAAGTGCAGTTTTATTTGAGTCTAAATTTAGACTAGATTACATTCTTCAGACTTTCCTCTAAAGAGATTATATACTCTGCTTTTTCTGAAAAAACAAAGTTATTCAGCTAAAAAAAAGGGGGGGGGAATGGGGCCAAAAATATAACATAGAACGTAGGATGTTTGCCTTGCATGCAGCCAATCTGTTAGATTCTTAGTATCTCATATGGAACACTGAATCTGATTCCTGATTCCTGAGCACAGAGCCTGGAATAATCACTGCCCCACCCCCACCCCACCCCCCAAAAAAACCCTAGGAATGGACCTTTGTTCCATACAAAGTATTCTAATTAACCAAGTGTAGGTGCAGTTGGTTGAATATACACAACACCATTGTTAATAAGAGATCCCCTGTCATAATTTTAGATAGAATATAATTTAAAATAATAGAGAGGATCAGATTTCTGATTTTTACTTCCTTTTAAAGATTGTATTAGGGACATCTTTTTCTTTTCTTTTTCTCTATTCCTCCTTTTTTTGTGGAAGCAATGTAGTAGTTATTCTTCACTAATGTTTGCTTTATGACAGCGTGTAAGCTTGCCACTCACCATTCACCTTTAGTTTAGCATTTGGGAAACAAAAAAGGAAGCTTCGGTTCTTACTTTTTGACAGCCCTGAAAGTTCAGATCACACAATTTGCCATCATAATTTTAAATCTTAGTCACCATAGATATTGACACTCAAATCAGCCTCAATTTCCAATGTTTTCAAAGCATTTTTGAAATGAAAACCCATTATTCCCTCCTAGAAATATTAGTATTTGGATGATGACTTCTCATCACATGTTGAGTGTTATTAGCATTTATACCAGCCTCTATAACCATTAAAATGCCAAGGTTATTTCTGTGATTTACAAGTATTTGGCTTTAAAAAATTATGTCATACGGGGTTTAACATTTAATTTTATTTAAATGTATGCAAGTAAACATTTTATATTATTAAGTATTTTTTTAAATGTCATTTCGCTTTACTATATGTTCTTAGGTAAACTTAAAGATGGCTAAGTGCAGACAGTTCTAATTCACTGCTTCTTTTCAAATACTACTGACTTACTCATCCCACTTTGAGCTCAAGGGTTTTTCAACCTCCCACTGTTTCTCATATCAAAATAATCTATCTGTGCATCTGAAAATAAAATATTTCTCACTCAACAGAGATTCCTTTGAAAATCTAATAGCAAAGCAATTGAAAAAGAGACAGGGGTTCTTCTTTTCTATGCTCCAATCCTACCTGTTTGATATCTTTCCTTCATGACTTGGATTTATTTTGGTCTTGATTTGTGATCACATGCCAGATTTGCACAGTTCAGTTAACACAGATGAAACATATAGCTACCTATGGGGTAACAGCACATTTCTTTAGACATCCTCTTCGTCAAGGTCTAATGGCTTATATATCCCCAGGACCAACTCCCTTAAACAGCAGGCAGTGAGTATCTTCACTGATTGATAAGGTATAAAAGTGTTTCTTGAAGTCTGTGTCTTAAAATCATGTGCTTTTTATTTAATAGTTCAATCTCCTAATAATTCTAGTGACACCTATAAGGAATAAAAAATATCAAAAATACTTTGTGAAACAAAATGTATTTATGTGGGAGTTTATAAAATATATGGCCTGTATGTATTAAGAACAATTCAGATTTTGTGTGCAATCTGCATAATTTATCTCTTCCAATGTTAGCTCCTTTTTTGTTTACTAGTTTTTGATTAATACCTTTAATAAAGATTTAAAAATCTATTTTGTAAACTGAAATGTCTTTTTGAGCACATAAAACACATTTTATTCTTTGTATTTGCAAGAAAATGTAAAATGAAATTGAATTTGACAGTGACTTTTAAATTTTAATTTTATGGAAAGAGAAATATTTGGGAGAAATAGTTCCATGTATTATTCAAAACAAAGTTTGCAATAAGCATACTTAATGATATTGCCATTATCAATAACTCAATAACTTCTGTGAAAATAAATTCCTTCTTTATTGGAAACACTATATTCTCACTTGCTTCAGTCACAGTTTTTCAGCACATGTTTTCCTATCAGCTCTTGTCCTAAGTTATAACATCTCTACTTCCATCAAAGTACAAACAAAAGTATCATGATTCAATAAAGTTGGATTTTGTATTGCAAAATCAAACATTAAAGTATCTTTTATATTATATGATTATTTATAGCTGCTACTTGAACAGAAACCAGTGTAGATACAATGAAAAATAAAGGGAGATTGTCTTCAATGTAGGTTTGCAGGGTGCAGAATGCATGTGCTGCCTTTTCCATTTTTCAGTCGTGTTCCATATGATTACACATTTTTTCCTTGTGAATCTTAGAAAATTGTGTTATGATTTGTATTCCGAATGCATTAAGTAGCAGGGGGTAGAACACAATGATATGATTCCTGGTGCTATGTTCTCTCTATGAATAAACTGCTCAAACTTTATTTTTTACTCAAGATACCCTCATATATAAAGAAATATCCAAACTGGTGTTTACATAAAATAAAGCACTCTCATAATATAAGTTTTAATAGCTGCTTAAATATTTAATAATTAAAGATACTAGATCAGTCACAAAACTTTTCTCAGAAATTTACCTATTTATAAAGTAAGACCAGGCAAAGTAATAGTTCTACTATCTAATGTTTTCTGTAGAGTCATTTTTATACACGTTTCTTTAATTTATGTGTTTATAGCAACTTGTCTTATATATTCACATAGTATACCTTAGATATAATATAATATAATTAAATAACAATTTACCATCTTGACTTTCTCAGTGACTGTGCAAATATTAAAAAAAATTAAGATAACTTGGAAATGACTTCAAATTTTTGGTGTTAGTGTGTTATTACAACTCAAACTTACTCAAGTATTTGAGTAGCTGAATTAAAGTAGAGTGGTAATGACATATTTCTCATTTTATTTTATTTGTTATTTGGACATGTGACACCCAGAATACTCAGACCTCACTCTAGACTCTGCCAGACTTTGAGACTATATTGTTTGGAGATTAAACTCTAGTTAGCCTCTTGTTAGTCAAGAGCTTGACTACCTATGCTAACAAGATAAATGCTAAAGTTTTTTTTTTTTGTTTGTTTGTTTTGAGGACATACCCTGTGACTCTCAAAGGTTACTCCTGGCTATGCGCTCAAAAACCATTCCTAGCTTGGTGGACCATATGGGAGGCTAGGGATTGAATCAAGATCTGTCCTGGATCAGCTGTGTGCAAGGCAAAAAGCCTAACTGCTGCACTATTGCTTTGGCACTATAAATGCTGTTTTTATAGACACTGATACGAAACAAATTAAGTGCAGATGTAATCAAATAATAAATACTAAAATTCATAAAACTCATATAATTTGAAACATGCTATTTCTATTCTTCCTCTTATTTTATTATTTTCACTGTAATAGTACCACCTTCAAAATGATATCTATTCTCAAAGCTATATTTCTAAAGGCCATCTTTTTGGCAATATATCATAACATTAGATTTTTTTATACTTGTATCAAAAGCCAAAATAAACTCATTTTTATTAAATTTTGTCCCATTGAGATCTATGTATTTGCTTAGAGGTTATAGTGTTTACTATATATATATATATACATATATATATATATATACATATAGCAGCAAGGGAATGATATCTCTGGTAGAACACTTCTTCATAAATAAAATGCTTCAGTATGTTTTCCTGTAACTCAAATCCCAGAATACTATCTAGTAAAAATCTAAACATAGAGATAGAAAATATTACTTCAGCAGAGAAGCTATTGTTTGTTTTCATGCTTGGAACTAAAAAAAATTATTATATTTAGGCAAATATAAAAATTCAGGTAAATTCACAGGATTCAGAGCAGTATGGTGGTTAGATTAATAGTTTAATGTAGAGTGCAACAAGCATTTTGAGCATATAATCACAGCATAAGTCAAAATAATTCCACTTCATTTATGTTAAATGTCATTTTATTTGAGTCTCCATGCATTTTGGAGGCAATGTTAGAGGAGGGAGCCACATTGGGTTATGCTCAGGGTCTACTCCTATAGTGCACAGCTTACAACATAATTTGCAAGGGAACCTAATCCTAATTAATGAATTAATTGCAAACAAATAGTTCACTCATTGGACTATTTATTTAGCTGTTAATTATTTTAAAATTAAAAATGGGTTTGGAGAAATAGCACAGCAGTAGGGCATTTGCCTTGCATGCACCGATTCATTATAGGCAGTGGTTCGAATCCTGGTATCCCATACGATCCCTCGTGACTGCTAGGAGCAATTTATGAGTGCAGAGCTAGAGTACCTCCTAAGCGCTGCCGGGTATGACCTAAAACCAAACATATACATATATATATGTATATAGTATGTATATATATGTATATTTGGGAAAGTATTGTATTTTAATATCTTACTATTAAAATTCTTTATAATTCATGTAAAATTACTATGACAGCTTAAAACTTAGTTTAAATCTTTTCATTTTACAGCATTATACTCCTTTTGGTCTATTTCAGTAAAATACTACCCCCTTTTATTGGGAACAGATTACAGAAATAAATTCTTCATAATTATTGTTGGTAGCATTATATATATTAGTAAACTACTTTGGAGATTAAGCTTTATGGCAAAATTCAGATGAATGCAAATATTTGCCATACTTTGTGTTCCATCATATATTTCATCTTCTATACTCCTTAATTTATCATATTACTTATACTAAATTTTTACATATACTATAACCAATAACTTCATTAACAAATTTGAATCACATAATTGTATTGGTTTTTAATCTAGGTATTATATGTTCTATGTATCTGGTTAAATGTAAAATAATGTATATATACTGCTGTAATTTTATACCGAGTGCTTTCTCCAACATGAAGTTCTTTATCCTCTTTTTTTTTTTTTTTTTTTTTTTTTGTGGAGATGCCGGGGACCGAACTCTTTATCCTCTTTTAATTGTATCTCGACACTCTACCTTCAATACTGGCAATAAATAAAATATTTACTCTTACCATAATTGCTTTTATAGAATGTCATATAAAATTCAGAATTTTTAGACAGTAAATTAATATGAATTTCTTTACTATTACAAATTTAAGATGCTTCCATAAGTCTATGACTAGATAGATAGCTTATTTCTTTTTAGTTCTTAGACAATTTCCATTGTCTGTATATGCCATAGCACACTTTTTTAATATAATTTTTATTTTAATCATAGTGGCTTGCATATTGTTCATAGTTATATTTAGGTACACATTAATATTGAATCAAGGGAATTCCCATCACCGAATTGTCCTCCTTCTTCCTCTGTTCCAGTCCTGCCTCCCATATCCTCTACCCTCACTCCAGGGGCTGCTAGAATATGTGGTCCCTTCTGTGTCTAGCTTACTACTTAGTGATCTTACAACTGTTTGGTCATGGTACCTTCATTATATCCCCCTCTAATTGGGAGGTGGGACTAGATAGTTCAATTTATGTGGTTTTCATTAACCCACTGAAGTTTATCTTGGTTGCTTCCAAATTTTGACATCTAACAAGCAAATATTATTAACACTTTATTAGAAAAGCTTATTAAAGATTTCTTAAATATGCCTGGTGAACCAACATCGGTCCTGGGTCAGTCACTGACAAGAAAAACCACTGCTGCTGTGCACTCTCGAGCCTCACTTTTCCACCAACTTTGAAAGAATGTCTAATAAAATTGTATGTATCATACATTAAAGCACATTTACTTTTGTAAGAAAATACCATATTGCATACCAAAGTAGCTGTACCAGTTATGATTCTCACTAGAAATGCAAGAAAATTCTTATCTTTCCGTTATTGCCAGTATTTACTATTTTACGTTTCCATATCATGAATGATCATTATTATAATTTTGATTTACATGTCCATAATATCATAGCATGAAACTCATTTAATATTAATTTACCATGTCTTTATATTATTTAATGAGAAAACTTAAAATTCTAGAATAATACTTGATTTTTAGTAGCTGAGATGATATGACAACCTATAATCTAATTTTTTGTTTCTCATCAACTTGATGTTCTCTTATATTCTGGGACCTATAGCTTGGTATTAAAACATAAATTTAGGATATATCTTGGTCATTATTAAAAATTAATTTTCTGTTTCTTTTTTTCTCCTCCTTTTTCTGGTGTGTCTCTCCATTACAAATTTCTTATACATTTTGCTCTTGTCCCACAGTACTTGAATATGGCTGTCCAGTTTTGTAAGTCTATGTTCTTTATGCTTTACATCTTAAGATATAATGTATAATATCATTAAAATCAGTCATTCATCCCTCAATTATATCTGATCTACTAATAAGTCCAGAAATAAACTGTATTTGTTCATTTTAATATATATTTAAAATAATATATTTCTAATCTTTATTAGAGTTTTTTTTTTCGGTTTTTGGGTCACACCCGGCAGTGCTCAGGGGTTACTCCTGGCTCCATGCTCAGAAATTGCTCCTGGCAGGCACTGGGGACCATATGGGGCACCGGGATTCGAACCGATGACCTTTTGCATGAAAGGCAAACGCCTTACCTCCATGCTATCTCCCGGCCCCTTTATTAGAGTTTTATCTCTGTTAATTTAACCATTAACTTTTTATATGGTGTCACCATTTATAACCCTTAGCATGTTAATAATAGTTGTTCAAAAAAAATCTTTTTTAAGATTCCAATATCCCAGGCACATGCTGTTTTAATATTTTTCTTTTCTCAGTTTGTGTTTATGGTTTTGAAAAGTTCGAATATTTTTAATAGCCTAACATATTGTGTTGGAGAATAGAAACTATTGTCTAATTTAGCTAAGTCCTTGCATTAGTGAGAAGTGAGGTAGCATTCCATTTCTTGGAATTATCTCTTAAACCTTTGAATAAGATGACTTATGTCTCATGACTTTGAGTAAGATGATTTATGCCTCGTGACTGAGAATTCTGTAGGTGTTTAATGTTGCTGCTGGCTTGGAATTAACAAGAGTTGAATATTTTCTCCCCTTTGCTTAAGTAGGTTCCAATTTTAACAATGGATTCTGTTCTTTATAATATAGTATACTCATAAAAAAAAACTTGCTTTTAAGAATGCAAAAGCCTACAGCTTAATAAAAATGAGGCAGCTTTATACACTGAAGAGTTTCTGTCCCTCCAAAATTCATGATGCAAGACCATATCTCAAAGGTGATAGAATGTAGTACCTTTGAGAAGTTTAGTGAAGGTAGAATATCATTAGTAGAGATTTTGTATATGACAAAGTGTTATGAAAGAGATATTCATAGTTCTTCCACATGCTTGATCACAATGAAAAATCTCACTTTGAATTTCTAGTGATGGCCCTGATGTCAAACCATCAACAACTACAACTGTGATCATTAATTTCTATTTTGCATATTTGTCTGAAGTCCTTTGTTATAGTGTTGTCAATAAACTAAAATTAATTAATGTGTTATATTAAATTCAGAAAATTGGTCTAATAATATGGCAGTCTTTAGGTTACTATATGTCATGAATTATGCCAACTTGAATAATTTTATATATTTTCCAGGATATTTTTTCATATATTTTCAAGGAAATTGAGTGCCTAAAAGTAAATTTGATAATAAATATTCTTTTTTTTTGGGTCACACCCGGCAGTGCTCAGGGGTTACTCCTGGCTCCATGCTCAGAAATTGCTCCTGGCAGGCACGGGGGACCATATGGGGCACCGGGATTCGAACCGATGACCTTTTGCATGAAAGGTAAATGCCTTACCTCCATGCTATCTCTCAGGCCCCGATAATAAATATTCTTACTGCAATTGCAACAGGAAATCTTTCTGCATGAATTCATCAAAAGTATACTATGCTTCTATAGTTGTATGTATTTTCTCTGTAAAATATTTGAATATTAATACTGGCCCCATTATGGGATAAGTTTATGTGATTAAGGTAATGAATATCTGTAAAATATTTAAAGGACAAAACCACCTAATATTACGAATAATGATCACCAAAGTTGTGCCTTATCATCCACATAAGTGTTTGAGTAATATCTCTGACATAAATATACATTATATCATTATACATAAGAATAATAAATATTTACAAGTTCATATATCAATATTTATTAAGTCAAATTTATTATTTACAAGACTGATTAGAAGAAAGGATATATGGATATGGCCAAGGGGCTCGAAAGAAAGAAAGAAAGAAAGAAAGAAAGAAAGAAAGAAAGAAAGAAAGAAAGAAAGAGAGAGAGAGAGAGAGAGAGAGAGAAAGAAAGAAAGAAAGAAAGAAAGAAAGAAAGAAAGAAAGAAAGAAAGAAAGAAAGAAAGAAAGAAAGAAAGAAAGAAAGAAGAAAGAAAGAAAGAAAGAAAGAAAGAAAGAAAGAAAGAAAGAAGGAAAGAAAGAAAGAAAGAAAGAAAGAAAGAAGAAAGAAATAGCAAAAGTCCACATTGTTGTCAATCTTGATCCATTATTATAGCACTATATAAAAGTCTAGAATTAGGTGAAAAAGAGATGAGGTACCTAAAATAGGCAGAAACGCGGCCGGAGAGATATCATAGAGGTAGGGCGTTTGCCTTGCATGCAGAAGGATGGCGGTTTGAATCCCGGCATCCCATATGGTCCCCTGAGCCTACCAGGAGTGACTTCTAAGCATAGAGCCAGGAGTAACCCCTGAGCGCTGCCGGGTGTGACCCAAAAAACAAAATAGGCAGACACATTAGGGAAAAAATACTGTCATTTAAATATATACTTTTATTTATAGAGAATTAATTTAAAGTTTGCTTTAATAGCAAACTTAAATTACAGAATATTTAAATTATACATTCAAAATTTTGGCTTATTATAAAGCCTATGGCGGTACTGTAGAGTGATAGAGGAGATGCTAATAAATTGTATTGAGATTTGTTTAACACAGAATGGAGACTATAAATCTGTGATCATTTATATCTTAATCAAACACTTATTAAATATCAAAGAAGATAAAGCATGAAAACATGGAAGACAAGTTAAGGAGGAAGACAAATTAAGAGAACAGTTAAATCCTCTCATTCATTTTGACAAATGAATTTTATGAAAGAAAATGAATGTCAGATCTTAAAGTGGCAGTTGACTGGTGGGTATGAGTGCTTTGCATAAAAATATCCTAGTATTTATTTTTATTGCCGAACTTTTTTTCAGTATATATATTAAATGCTGATAATATTAATACCATCACATCTTCATCACCATGCTTTATATTTGTGAAACTCCATTATCTCAAAAATCAGATAACATTCTACCAGTTTGAGAAATAAGTTTATCATTATTCTAAATTATTTTTGAAGAACAAAGAAATTTAAGGAATCAAGGGACCACTAACTCCTCCAAATTAAATTTCACATTATATGATCTGTGGATATTTACTATCTATTTAAGTAGCCATAAGGAGAAATCTTTTGATATTTTACTTGTTTAAACTTCTAAAGGTAAACATAAACAGATATTGAAGGCTAATTTTAATTTCTCTATTAAAACTATAAATTTTTATCTTATTCTCCCACTATTATTGTCCTTTTCCAGAAGTATTCTATACACTCAAATAGTGTGTAATTTATTTTCATATTTACTTAACTTTTAGTAAAATGCTTACATGTCTACCTAATACAAATAAAATATAAGAACATGGAAGTCTTCTTATAAATTTTAGATTAATTAGAATATCATATAAAAGGAAGAATTCATTTTGTTTAATTTGATGGGATGGATTAGCAGACAGCAGATGTTCCATAACACTATTTTCATACTATATGTTATACATATATACTATTTGTTTTAGGTCAATCTTCATGATGCTCAGAGCTTACTTCTAGATCTCTGCTCAGAGATGAGTCCTGGTAAGCTCAAGGAACCAAAATAGTAATGGAATCAGCTGTAGGCAAGGTAAAATTGTTACACACTGTACAATTTCTCTGGCCTCTATAACTTTTTTGTATGGAATGCATCATGAATTGCATGTCATCCTTGCACAGGGGCCATGCTATTCTTCTCAGTATTGTTCCAATCTTAGTATATGTGCTGCCAAAGTGAGCACAGGCCTCTATAAGTTTTCAAGCAACTCTAGACTAAAAAGTAAATTAAATCTGATAACTGTATTTATAGTTAAACAAGAAAGCACAATCCATATAGATAAAGCTACACTAGAGAAATAAAACTATATGTATTCAAGATCTCTTTATTATGAATTATCATAAATAAAATAATAGAATAATGACTGTAAAGAAAAATATATTGATGTGAATTCTGCATATTGATTTATTCTCTCAAACCTAGCTATTAAGATTGATTTATGATAATTTACTAATTGTTTTACCCTTGTTACCTTATCTGTAAAATAAATGGATTGATAAGTATTTCATGCATCTTTTCTAGATTTAGTTAGATTTCTTACTTTTAATCAAGGTGAAGATACAAGAAATCGTTAAAAAATATTTGATTATACTTCATCTGTACACATACTGAACATTGCTAATAAGGTACTATATTTTCTATTGTGGATTGGATTATTGGCATTGTATCTTGAAATGTGGAATTTATATTTCTAGATTCGAGAGCAATGAAAATGTTCTAATTCAACATTTATAAATGTTATATTTATAGTATCATTTAAAAAGAAAGGGAAGGAGTTTGATTGAATTCATAAATATCTAAACTTATATATATACTATATATTGATATATATGTCAAGAAACTGTAGTCTTCTCTGTTGTATCTATTATGTTTATATAAAATAAGATACTCTAAATTACACTGATTAGCACTGCACATAATTATTATGTTTAATGTATATTATTTTATTATCAAATTGGAATATATGTTAATTTAAAATCTTAACTGTGACTTTATTATTTTAAAATGTTAGTTTGTCATTTTAAAACCATTATATAAATGCAGCTTTTCATATTTTGACCATATGCTAATTGTTTATTAATGACCTACTAATGTCAGGAGTTATTAATTAGGGTGCTTTGTCATTATTTAAATCTATTGATTAACATGTGGATGGTGCTCATACCATTGGTGGCTTGAAATTGATTAGCTTAATTAGCTCAAATTTCAGCACTAGATTAATGTTAATTGAGTATAGTCATGTTATATTGAATCATACATAAAATTAACTTCTTCCATACAAGGAACTACATACCATTAATTTATACTGTCACCAAGAATAGAATTGTAAAACATTTAAATTTAGTTTTTCTACTAAAATATAAATGGTAGCATGTTTGAGAAATACTTATTAAATTTGAATATAGGTTTTAAATCAACTTAAAATATATAAAACATAATTAAATAAGACTATCAGTATATTGGAGCCAGAGAGGTGGCAAAAGCGGTAAGGCATCTGCCTTGGCTGCGCTAGCCTAACAGACTGTGGTTCCATCTCCAGGCGCCCCAAGTCATCTCCCAAGGCAGGAGCGATTTCTGAACTCATAGCCAGGAGTAACCCCTGAGCATCACAGGTGTGAGAAATCCCCCCCCCAAAATATCAGTATATTGTTGCTTTATAACCATTAGCTGCTAATGTTTCCAAATTATTTTTAAGCTTTAATGAATATTTATTGAAAGTATAATTATGAATCTGGAGCCCTCAATTTTCAACAATGTTCTTTACAGGTTAAGATTTTCTCAAAAATATATATTTAAAATTTTAGCATATTTTACTAGAAAACTATTTATGCGTATTTAGTATTAGATTCATTTGATTACAGTAGGTTTCTTTGGAGGTTATTGAATTCTCAAATATGTCATAACATAGAACAGAATATGAATATTTTCATATTGAAATATTGTGATAAATAAGACATCCTCTGTCCTTAATATGTACATATTTCTTGCTTTATGAGTATAAGAAGAAAGTATTTTAATGAAGAAGGTGACGGGCATATGGGGGATATACAGAATTACTAGAGATATTCTTTGGGTCTTTTGAATATTCCCTGAACAGGAAAATTAAACAGTACCTGATTGCTGTTTGCTAAGACTAGGCTCATCTGTGCACACATTTAATTTATGGTTTTAATTTACTTTTAATGTAAAATTTAACTTCCAAGAATTTAATATATCACTTGTCCTTAATAAATCTGTCATGGATGTGAGTTTGGCTTTTATGAATTTAAGAAGCAATCTTAAAGTCTAAGAAAAAGTCAACTAAATCATAGACTTTAATGTTTGTTATATGTATAAAATATGGCTGCAATAACGCTGCACTATTTATTGGTGACATTTGCCTTGAGTAGAAAGAGCAAAAGATTTTTAAAAATTACCTCCCTAGAATTTTCTACATCAGCACTAGTATTTTTCTGTAAGGTGAATCAAAATGGCTAATTGTCTGGATACACAATTTCAAAAGATTGGTGTTTATAAAAATGAGCTATGGAGCAATATCTATCAGAATGAAAAAAACTAACATGTTACTATGAGTCTCAAGGAAATAAGTCAAAATTTTTAACAATGAGGGGCTGGAGAGATGGTATAGCAGTAGAGAATTTGCCTTACACTCAGCTGACCCAGGACAGATGGCGGTTCTAATTCTGGCATCCCATATGGTACCAAGAGCCAACAGGAGCGATTTCTGAGTTGAGTCAGGAGTAACCCCTGAGCACTGCAGGTGTGACACCAAAAAAAAAAACAAACAAACAAAAAACAGTAACAACAACAATAAAAATTGTAACGAGTTCAAAGATCACATCATATGCTTATTCTGTTCAGAAACACTCTGTTGACCACAATTATAGTTCTTAGTGATTTTTAAAATACCTTTCTTTTTTT
>PVKC010022317.1:0-17773 GCA_004027635.1 Crocidura indochinensis
GTCTGCCACTGGGATTTCTTCACAGGGAGAGATAAGTTACTGGCTCAGATTCGCACCTCGGGCCAATGATCTAGTGTAAGAGACAAAGGGGTGGTCACAGATTGTCCCATTCCTGCGAAGGCAAATACAAAATGCAAATGCAAGCAGCAGCAACACAGAGCAAGGAAACACAATTTACAGTAATAGACAGGCAGACAAGCAAACAGAATCTAACCTAGGTCATAATACTTGGTCAGTTTACAAATGTATACCCCACTTACTTACAAAATACAAAAGGGCTTCCTAGCATCCTCAGAATCCCCAAATCTCACTGAGGTGTCCCTCAGATCAGTGACCTGCAGCCCTCTAGACACGTCTGTCAGCCGCCACCGAGAACCCTCATGGGCTCATGAGAAAGTCACACTGCCCACACCAAGTGCAAATTTACCTCCTTGGCGCCGGTGTCCTCAAAACCCCGAGGTGAGGTGTTGATGTCCCTGAACAGGCGTAAATATCTCAGCGGAACCTCCAATGTTAAGTCCAGGAGAATGATGCGCCATTCAAAGACACCAAGACTACAGTCTCATGCAAAAGCAAGGGCTTTATTTTCAAGCATATGCAGGGGCTGTGCTAGAGTCTAGCATAAGCCAGAAACTGCCAGCCTCGAGCCATGAGCTTACAAGCTGTATATAGTATTTCAAACAATAGAAAATTACAGTAGATTGATTTGCTTTAGGAAGTACATGACATCTGGCATTTGCTCAATCACATTTTGCAAGGTTTAGGTGCAAGCTTACAGGGTTAACATGACCAGGTCAGAACAATGTCAGAACGGAAAGAAAGTTAAACTATAATTGGGTCTGCAAGTTGCCAGAATTGAGAAGAGGAGTAGGTGATCAGGGCAGTCAGGGAACTCAGGGGAAAGTTTTCCTTTACACTGTGTGTGTCTTCTGGTGTCTGATTAGATTTGAACTCTGAAGCCACGTCCACATTCCCTACAAACATGGGGTTTCTCTCCTGTGTGTGTCCTTTGGTGTATGATGAGTTGTGACCTATGCCTGAAAACTCGAGCACATTCCCTACAAACATGAGGCTTCTCCCCTGTATGTGTCATTTGGTGTTTGAGACCTAACCTATCTTTGAAACCTCACCCACACTCCCCACAAACATGGGGCTTTTCTCCATTATGTGTCCTCTGGTGTCTGAGTCCTGACCTATCTGTGAAGCCTCGCCCAAACTCCCCACAAACATGGGGTTTCTTTCCTGTGTGTATCCTTTGGTGTGTAATGAGATGTGACCTATGACTGAAGCCTCACCCACATTCCCTACAAACAATGGGCTTCTCCCCTCTATGTGTCGTCTGGTGTTTGATGAGACTTGACCTATCTTTGAAGCCTCGCCCACACTCCCCACAAGCATGGGGCTTCTCTCCTGTGTGTATTCTTTGGTGTGTGATGAGACTTGACCTATGACTGAAGCCTCGCCCAAATTCCCTACAAATATGGGGCTTCTTTCCAGTGTGTGTCCTCTGGTATGTGATAAGATTTGACTTTTGACTAAAGCCTCACCCACACTCCCTGCATACATGGGGTTTCTCCTGTGTGTGTCCTTTGATGTGTGATGAGATTTGACCTTTGACTAAAACCTTGTCCACACTCCCTCAAAACATGAGGCTTCTCTTCTGTGTGTGTCTTCTGGTGTTTCACCTTTGGTGCAATAGTGAAACCTTTTCTAGGCCTCACATTCTTATTTCTTAAAATTCTTATTCCTAATTCTTGACCTACTTTACCTGTGTTCTCTGGATTTAATGTATGCCAGGTGTTCGTTTTTTTTCTCATTTTAAATCTTATGTTTATTAGAACTCCCTATTTGACTGTAAGATAATCTAGATAAGGCTGTTGAATTTTTTATCCAAAGGTATGGGGATTTCTTTGTGCTTTTGACTTTCAAGTATGCCATTTCTTGTTTTGTCATTATAAGTATTAGAATGTTTTTGCCATTGATTCTGATTACATGGATAGGATTTCTCTGATGGAATTTGCTCTTTGCCAGTGTTCTTGGGAGAATCTGAGAGTAATGACTTGGGTTCATGTGATCATTGAGGAAGTTCTGATTGGAGAAAGTCCATGAGCAGAAGGGACCTGGGTAGATTTCTGGCTTTGTTTCTGCTGCAAACATGCCACTTGGCAGCCTCTCCAGGATTCCATCCTCCAACTAGGAGATCAGCACAGGTTTCACCTTGCAATTTCCTGGGGACAGGACATCAGACGCTGAGGTTCCATCTTCTGCAGCCTGGATTCTTTCCAAAGAGCAGCAGCAGGACCCCTTGCACAACTTGCTGGCCAACACCGCAGCTTCAGTTGCTCAGCACAGCCCCTTGCCAATGGTGGACAGAACGCCGTCCCTCCAGAGTACTCTGCAGCCCTGGGGACCCCTGAGACCCTCAGTCCAGCAGAGAAGGTGGAATGGCGCTTCCTCCCCTCGTGGTCCTGCAATGGAGAGAGTGAAGCCAAATTTCTTCTTTTTTTTTTTTTTTTTTTTTTGGTTTTTGGGCCCCACACAGTGATGCTCAGGGATTACTCCTGGCTATGTGCTCAGAAGTCGCTCCTGGCTTGGGGGACCATATGGGAAACCGTGGTCCATCTTAGGCTAGCGCAGGCAAGGCAGGCACCTTAACTTCAGCGCCACCGCCCGGCCCCAAGTAAATAGATGATTTTTTTTTTTGGTTTTTCTGGGTCACACCTGGCAGTGCTCAGGGGTTACTCCTGACTCCATGCTCAGAAATTGCTCCTGGCAGGCTCAGGGGACCATATGGGACACCGGGATTCGAACTAATGACCTTCTGCATGAAAGGCAAACACCTTACCTCCAAGCTATCTCTCCGGTCCCCAAATTTCTTAATATGTGTGATGTCCATTTGCCACAACATATTAGAGTTTAATCCCCTAGGATTTGGGATAAGGGGGACACATTAGGGCAGCTTTGGCATTCTCTTTACTTGCCTAGCTTGCTCCCTAGTAATGACATTCCTTTTAAGGCTAAAGCATTTTGATGATAATTCTCCATCCTTTGATTTTTGAGTATATTTGTTCTGACTATTTATGTAGGTAGCAGAAGGTTGGATTCATGTTTTGATTCACTTCGCCACTCTGTGTCTCTTAATTGGTCCATGTAGTCCATTGACATTGACAGATGATAATCATGTGAGTTAATGCCGTATTTATAGGTTTGTTGTGTCTGTTGGTCTATCTTGTCTTAAAGTCTTTCCCGTGGAAGGTTGCTTTAGAATCTGTAAGTTTTCTGAGCTGTTGCTTATCTGTGAAGCTATGTATCCTTCAAATCTGAATATGAGTCGGGCTGGGTGCAGTATTCTAGGTGAAGCCTCCATTTCATTCAGTCTTGTCACAATCTCCCGCCACTGTCTTCTGGCCATGAGTTTCTTGTGACATGTCTATGCTTTTTCTTTTTTTTCATAATAAAACCATTTTTATTAGAATAAAAATGAAATAAAAAGAATAAAACCCAAAGGGGAGAACACATTTAAACTGTGGAAATCTTCGTCCCATAGAAATGTTATGTCCTCCCTGTTTTGCTCCTCTGGGGGGGGGCCTCGGGCATCGGCTGTGGCCTTTCCCAAAGAGCTCTTCGGTAAGCTGGGGCAGGGGAAAATCTGCTGCAGTCAGGTCCAAGGGTGTCTGAAGGCGCTGGTATCTCAGGCAGCCGCTGCCGCCGCCCCTCAATCTGTGGCCCTAGACAGTGCGCCTGCAACCACGGCTCCAGTCAACACAGCTTTCTCCACCTTGCTGGGGGACACAGGTGCCAGATGTGCCAACATCTTCTCCTCCCAAACGACTGCTGCCCCCATCGCCTGAGCCATGTCCTCTCCTTGATGCTTCCTCTCTGTGCTACGGCCTCCTTCTCAGGAGGGGAGGAGCCTCGGGCATTGGCTGCTGCCTGTTCCTTCCTGGTCTTCAGCGAGCCGAGGTTGGGGCACAGCTGTAGCCTTCAGGCCCCTGGGACTGCTGACAACACCCCCGCGACTGTCCTCCTTCATCCGTCCGCTGCTGCTCGTCGTTGTGGTGCTGGCAGAAGTCGAGGCGCTGGGGGAAGATGGCCAGGCCCACAGCCTCACCCTGCAGAAGGACCTTCTGCTCGTACAAGGGGGCAGCACAGCTTGTCCGTTGTAAATCTTATCGATGCTGCTTTGAATGTAATTTTCCTTTTGGATCTTGCTGCTTTCAGTATCCTATTCCTATCTGTGGGATTTGTCACTGATTAGGATATGTCTTGGGGTGTTTTACTTTGGGTCTCTTTTAGCTGGTACTCTTCTGGCATGCAGGATTTGGTTGCATGCAATCGTTATCTCTGGGCGTTTCTCTAATGATCTTGATGGTTGATTCTTCCCGGGGATTCACCTCCTGTGTTTCTGGGACTCCAATGATTCTATGTTTCTGTTAAATTTATCGAACATTTCTGTTTTCATCAGTTCAAAATATTTGAGTATTTTTCCCATTGTCCATTTGCTTTGAGAATCTTTCCCAATATCTTCTTTTGTATAGAGTTATTATGACTCATTTTTCAGCGGACTAATTCTGTCTTCAGCTGCTGTTACTCTATTGGAGAAGCTTTCCACAGAGTTTTTCATTAACTCTACAGCATTTTTGCAGCCCCATCATTTCATTTTGGAGTTTTCTGATTTCCATGTTTGTGATCTGTTCAGATCGTTCTATGCTCCCTTTGAGTTCTATGAACATCCTCCATATCCACTCTCTAAACTCCCTTTCCGAGAGGTCAACCTGGTGGTTGGCTTTATTTGGCACATCAAAGCTGCTATCCTCATATTCCACATATGGAGTTGTCCTTCATTTTTTTCCTCATTGTCACCCTTTAACTGTGATACTGTATATTGCAATGGGGTTCATATTATATAAAAAGTGGCTGCGGAGTGAAATGGACAGGCCGCGCTTTTATTTTTTTCCCCTGTGTTCTTCTTGGAATGACACTGGGATCGGGAAGTAGTTCCAGGTATGAACCTCAAGAGTCTGCTGTAGCCAAGGTCAGGTAGGATTTAAAGAGATGTTGTGGGCTGATCCACTCTTACCTGAAGTCAGAATCCAGAGAGCTCAGTTCCCTGTGTTCTCCTTGGATTGAAATTGGGATCAGGAAGTTGCTCCAGGTATGTCCCTCAAGAGTCTGATGTACCCAAGGCCAGGTATGGGTTAAAAAGTTATTGTGTGAGGGGCCAGAGAGATAGCATGGAAGTAAGGCATTTACCTTTCATGCAGAAGGTCGGTGGTTCGAATCCCGGCATCCCCTGTGGTCTCCTGAGCTTGCCAGGAGTGATTTCTGAGCATAGAGCCAGGAGTGATTTCTGAGCATAGAGCCAGGAGTAACCCCTGAGCGGTGCCAGGTGTGACCCCACCCAAAAAAATAGAAAAGTTGTTGTGGGCTAATACACTCCTACCTGCAGTCAGAATCTGAAGGAGCTCAGTTCCCTGTATTCTTAGAATGACACTGAGATCAGGAAGTAGCTCCAGGTGTGTCCCTCAAAAGAGTCTATAGTAGCTAAGGCCAGGTAGGGGTTAAAGACTTGTGGTGTGCTGATCCACTCCTAACTGAAGTCAGAATCTGGAGCGATCAATTTCCTGTGTTCTTCTTAGATTGACACTGGGATCAGGAAGTAGTTCAAGGTGTGGCCCTCAGAAGAGTCTGCTGTAGCCAAGGCTAGGTAGGGGTTAAAGAGATGTGGTGTGCTGATTCATTCCTAACTGAAGTCAGAATTTGGAGAGCTCATTTTCCTGTGTTCTTCTTAGATTGACACTGGGATCAGAAAGTAGCTCAAGGTGTGACCTTCAAGAATCTGCTGTAGCGATGGCCAGGTAGGGGTTAAAGAGTTGTTGTGGGCCGATCCACTCCTCTTTGCAATCAGAATCCGAAGAGCTAAGTTCCCTGCATTCTTCTTGGATTGACACTGGGATCAGTAAGTACCAACTGCTTCTTAAAGTCATTCCTCCTGCTGCCACCTGGGGCCTGTCCTGTAGCTGCCTCTACACTCACCACTCCCTTCAAGCCCTTTGATATGCCAGCAGGTTGCCCCCAAGTTGATGTGAGGTAGAAGAAGGAAGGTGCCTCCCTGCTTTCTTTGTCCTCTTCCTTTATTCTGGAATCTTCCCTCTCTCCCTGGCTCCCTTTTGCCTGCATTTTTAGCAATACAACAGGCCTACTGCCCAACTGTGGTGGTGAGAACCCTGCAACAGAGGGTTCCGAGTAGCCCCAGCCACTGCTTGTGCTGTTTCTCTTCTCCCGGAGACAGTCCCTGTCTATCCTCCTCCTGTCAATGCTCCTTAGTTATAGAACATGGAAATATTTATTATCTTCAGAGGATCAGGTATTTATAGAGGCAATACTTTTGAGGCTAGAGGTGTTCCTTGGAGAAGACAGAGGGCAACTCTGCACTCCCTCCCTTCCCAGTATCAATTGGTACCCAAGGCCATGCATAGAAAAGTCCAAAATAGTCCTCTGGCTCCTTCAGGACCGCCCCAGAGAGGCTAGGGCATGAGGCCTATGAGATGATCTCATTGTTGGGGCTGGTCATGTCCCCAAGTGTTGCAATACTGCCCTTGATGAGGTTGACTGACGGGGAGGGATGGAGAATGAGGCCTTTCTCCTCCAGCTCGGACCACACCTCTATTACCCTGTTCAGCCAGCGGTTCTGAGGTGAATGTGGTGGGAAGAAAGCTAACAGGCAGTCAGGCTTCTGAAGAAACCAGATTTTATTCCATGGAAGAGGCCGAAGCCAAATGGCCCTAGAATCAGCCCCAGGAAAAAAACCTCTGCCTTCCACAGACCCTTTTATACCTCAGAAACAGGTACCACCCAATGATGGGAGCAGAATCAGGTACCACCCTAGGGTGGAAGCAGAATGCCAGGTCACAACCTAGGGTAGGGCACAATTACCAATTATGTCAGTAACATAATAATCCCATTGAAATGTTTACATACACAATACCCAAGCCCATAGATAAGAGCTCAGAACTCTGGCCTGACCTCTGACATACATAAATAGCTATTCTCAGGGACTGAAATATTGCCAATTTATGGACATGCTGTTTTCTGGCTCCATTGCTTTAAAGAAATTTCAAGCTATTCTTGAATTTGAATAAATTCAGAACTTCAAAAAAGAAGGAATTTTGTCCTGTGGACAAGTTCGTAATATAAAAGTTTGTTCAGTGGTTTAAGAAGTTCTCTTATGCAAACTATGATGGGAAATACTATGACCCTGTTGTAGCCAAACATCATCTAGTGAGTTCTATGGCACCCTGCCCTTTTTTGCTCCTTCATTGCTCTCTTGATTTCTGTGAACAAACCAAAGAAATTTCTCAGCTCTAGCAGTGCAACCTCAAAGAGGCCATTATAACACACAAAACTACTGCAGTGCCCAAGGCTGGACCAGGAGTGGTGTGGAAGAATGCTAGTGTGGGCTATGAAGCAGCTGAATTCATGCAGCAAGTCAACTTACCAAGATTTACAGAAAGACCAATATTTCTACATAGGAAAGCTCAAGAACATTTAAGTTCATTTGCCAGGAGAATGAGGGGAATACAATCATATACTCCAGAAGATTATGGACATTCTGAGATCATCATGCATACTGCCTCAAATTCATCCAGTGGCCTGAAGGAAAGTGGGCGAGTATCTGGCACCAGTGTGATATCTGCAGGAAGGAGGTGGCTGCCTCCTTCTGTGAGATGTGCCCCACACCCAGCTCCTTTAGCAAGCAGCATTGCGAGGAGATACTCTTCATCTCCAACCTTTTCCTGCACTGAGAATGAGTCCTGCAGGACAAATCTCCTGGAGACTGAGGAGTCCATTAGTGTATGCTGCCTCCTGGGCCTACTGTGTGAGAGACGCCCAGGAACACTGCCCCACTGCTTTCACTGATCAAAAAAGCATCACCGGGTTTCTTCCTGCGACTGTCACAGCCTAAACAGATACCTCCTGGTAGTACTGACTGCAGTCCTCAGTCTGTCTGTGGTCAGGGGCCTGGACTCCTCAGTCTCCAACCAGAAACCCCAATGCTGGTCCTGTGCTGTGACTGCATGACCCAACTCCCACCCTTTTTACAAACCCTCTCCTGTCTCTGGTCCCACCACTTCCTTTTCAGTCATGTCCCTACCACTGGAATGACCTCAGTACACATCTGACCCCTAGCTGGAGAAACCCAAGCTGGATAGGCATCTGTCTTGCACTGAGCATGACCCCAGCGGGTCCAATCCCCTGGAGACCATGGAGATCTGTGGCAATTTTTAATTTCTTCAGTGGTTCATGAAGGTCACTGATGCAAAATATGGGAAAGTTTATGACCCTGTCACAGCCAGACAAGGCCAAGAGACTGCTATGGTGCCCCCTCTCTTGTGTTACTCCTGTTCTGTAGAAACCAAAGAAACCTCTCAGCACTAGCAGTTCAGCCCCACAAAGGCCCAAAGCAACACAGAACTGTTGCAATGCCTGAGGCTGGACCAAGATATCTGTGAATATGTGTCCTGGCCCATGGTTTTGAAGAAGCCTGTTGACACCTCCCCAACATTCACTGGCCAAAAAAGGACTTTAGCATGTCTGTCCCAACCTAACCAGTTCCTTGTAGGACTGACTGCAGACCTCAGTCTGGATAGGGGCTGGGACTCCTCAGCCTCTAGAAGCCCCTGGATCAGCCCTGTGCTGAGGCTGTAGGACTCCAAACCCCACCATCTAAGAAGCACTCTCCCATCTTTAGCCCCACCTGTCCCCCATCTTGACCATTGGCTAGAGAAACCCAGAGGTGTTGATAGCCCCTAGCCACCCGCCCTGAAGAAGGACCCAGTCCCTACTAGCCTGAGACAGCAGCCACAGATAAAGTGCTGCTCTTCAGTAGCCTCAAACTTCAACCTTCTGACTACTCTTCTGACCCCACTCCATCCCCCACCCCAGAGAAAACCCATTGCTTCCTGGCCCAGAGACTGTCACCTCCTGACAAAGTCTTAGAGTTGTGGTGCAGAGCCTGGTCACCAAGAAGTACTATAACTAGTGGACCAGAACTCCCAGGCTCAGAACAGAGCCCTGGTCATGGGCCTCCATTGGCCTTCCCCTTTCCCACAAGGAGTGTGCAGCTTCTCTCAATGCCAGCCCTGAACAAGATGCCTTGCTGGAAGCCAGCTGTGGCCCATCCAGTAAAGCTCTGAGCAAGTGAAGCAGCATGTCTGACTCTGGCCTTTAGACCTCTGGAAAAAGCTTCCACCCCTTCCAAGTATCCCTGGCTAGCTGTTAAGCTTAAACTGTTAAGCCAGGCTAAACTTTTTCCTCAACTCCCTGCCAAGACATTTTCATTTGAGTCAGGAGCTCAGACACCAGCTGGGGCTGAGCCTGAGCCTGACGGGTGTTTCCTCCAAATCTCAGGGCTACTGCAAGTTGACTGGCTATTGGACAGCACAGCCTTTTGTGGCCAGGCAAAGTCACCTTGCAGTAACTAATGAAACTATATGCTGGCCCAGCCCTTGGAAAGCTGGAAAATTAGCTAGAATTTGAGACTTATACTTTAAGGGGACCACAGAATCTGTACTGAGGAGCCTTTCTCGGACTGTAATAGCCCTCAACCTGGTGGGAAGGATGCAGATTAGATCAGAGACGGGCCCTCTCACCAACTGCTTCAAGGAGGCTCTGTATTACCAGGAAAGGACCATTACCAGGTCTGCCTTTTTCCTGTAAACCCCCAGGTCCCTTCTACAATAGGGGCCAAAGCAATGGCTGGTGTGTTTAGACTCAGCAACCCCTGGTAGGACACAAGTTCCTGGCGCTATGTCACATAAGATAGTCTCTATGTTGTATAAACCTAGGTGCAGCTTCAAATAGGGACTGGGGTAAGGGGTTGCTCTTTAGAGGGACTTGGCTGCACGTGGAGGGGTTCTGGCAATTTCTAGCTTTGCATTTAGAAGCGGAATCCCGAGCATCTAAGGTTTTATTAGGTGCACTATTGTATTATGAGTTTAAATCAGGCCTAATCCTTATCTAAGATGAGCAGTCTTAGTTGTTGAGCTTCAGTATCTCCTGGTATTCAACAGGGGTTTCTGACCATATCTGGGTCCCCTGGATCTCTTGGTGAGGTCCAGCCAATTTGTGGCTCCATGTCACCATTGGAAGCTCACTCAGTGTCTCAACAGGCAACTGCTAGGGATTATTTGGGCTTTTTCACACCCACAAAGGGAACTAGTCACCCTTGATGGCCTTTTTATTTGGCTAAGGGGTCGCTGATGATAGTTAATGGCATGAGTAGGGTGACCCCAACCAGCTCCCATTTGCTTGAGCTGTTGACTGTTGCCATAGGCGGTGAGGGGGTCTTAGTGAGGGTTCTCAGAGACCCTAAGTGACATGGAGGCTGTGGGCAAGGGGTCAAGATAAGGAGTATTTTTTAGCTCAAGCATTTTCTGAAAACTTGGTCTCTGTTACATACAGGTCAGTAGCTATTGCTGCCAATCAGTATTGCTGCCCTCAAAGACCCAGGACCTCAGACAAACCCAACGACTTCTGATGATCTTGTAGCTGTGTATGAATCCAATAAAGCCACTGGGGTACACTCTATACTTAAGTCAGGATCTCCCTGAGTTTAGCAGGGAGCATCTTCAGCCCAATCATTGAATATACATATGACATGGACAATGAGACAAAAAAATTCACACATGACGAACTATCACCATGATCCCTGGTTGTCCTATTTCTAACTGGCTGCAGTCTAGAGGACTCTCCCCCTTTTGTTAACAAGCACAGGATCAGGCAGGTGGGTAAACCTCCTCCTGGATGTTAATGGCACAGGTAAAAGAAATAAAATAAATCAGAATCACCCCTTCTGTACTAATTGGAAAAAAAAAGATCAGAAGACATGACATATCTCTTGATTTAAAAATGGGGGTCTAAAACTAGGGAAGAAATGGACATTAAGAAAACAGCCACAGGGAGCCAGAGAGATAGCATGTAGGTAAGGTGTTTGCCTTTCATGCAGAGTGACAGTGGTTCGAATCCCAGCATCCTATATGGTCCTCCCTGCCTGCTAGGGGCGATTTCTGAGCATAGAGCCAGGAGTAACCCCTGAGCGCTGCCAGGTGTGACCCAAAAACAAAAAACCCAGCCACATTAACATTAGTGCCACACAAACTCAAATATCTTGGAGTCAACTTGACTAAAGATATGAAGGACCTATAGAAATGAGAGGACCCTAGGAGATGGAAACACACACTCTGCTCTTGGATTGGCAGGTTTAACATCATTAAAAACGTAATACTCCCCAAAGCATTGTACAGATTTAATTCAATCCCTCTAAACATACCCATGACATTCTTCAAAGAAGTGGATCAAACATTTCTGAAATTCATTTGGAACAATAAATACCCACGAATAGCTAAAGAAATTCTTGGGAAAAATAATATGGGAGGCATTACTTTCTCCAACTTTAAACTGTATTGCAAAGCAATAGTTATCAAAACAGCATGGTTTTGGAATGAAAACAAACCCTTAGATCAGTCGAATAGGCTTGAGTACTCAGAGATTGTACCCTAGAATACAGTCATCTGTATTCAGGTTCTGAATACAAAATCTGTTTTTTGGTAGTGTCTTTTTTCTTTGCATGTGCTTTGCTTATGCTATGTGGTAACTAGGGCTGGATTCCATCCCCAGCTCTCATATAGTCCCATAGCACCTTCTAGAGTGAACCCTGAGTGCAGAATGAGGAATAGCTTCAACCATCACCAGTTGCACCCCCCAAACAAAAAAAATAACATTCAGCCCTAGTAATAATTCCTTTTGAGGACAATTAATGGGAGGATTTGGAAAAGGTGGGCTATTCTTGACCCATTTTTGACCCCACAAATAAGAGTTGGTTGCCTTGACAGAAAACTTACAGAAAAATTTTATGTTCACTGTCTGATCCACAGGAGGACAGAATCTTGTCTGGCTTGTTCTAGACTGGAACTGATTCCACCTGACAGTGAGTGCCCTCAATATTTTTTTGGCTTTTTGGAGGGACCACACCCGGGGATGATCAGGGGTTACTCCTGGCTATGAGCTCATTCTCCTGGCTCTGGCTTGGGGAACCATATGGGACACTGGGGGATAGAATTGTAGTCTGTCCTAAGTCAGCGTGTGCAAGGCAGATGGCCTACCGCTTGCACCACTGTTCCAGCTCCCTGTACTCTAAGATTTTGCAGACCTGAACATCCTATTCATTTTGTAGTTTATAAAGACCCTGAACAATTAGTGTGAAGGAAGAAAATGGGCATATTAAGCAGTAAATATCTTCCCTCATAGAAAACAATGTCTGGGTCAGAGGAAACCTGAATTTGTGTTCACATTGTTATAGAATGTGTTATGACCTAAAATAACCTTAACTATTTTAATTTCAATTTCTTAAAATAGTGTGAGTTTAATAAATATGCATATGTACAGGCCCGGGGACCGCACAGTGGTAGGATATTTGCCTTGCACATGGCCAACCCAGATCCAACCCGGCTCCAATTCCCATCTCATATGGTCTCCCGAGCCTGCCAGGAGCGATTTCTGAGTGCAGGGCCAGGAGTAACCCCTGAGCGTCACCGGATTTGGCCCAAAAACCAAAAAAAACAAAACAAAACAAAACAAAAAAAAACACCCAACCAAACAAAAAAAACAAAACAACAACAACAAAACGCATATGTACAATTTTGCAACACATATATGGATCTAAGTACTAAACACACACGCATAGTTATACATATTATTTCCAGGTGCTTAATCATCTTTCTTAGTGTCATCTGTTTAGAATAAATGGGGTACCCTAGTCACCTTTAATTTGTCCTAAATTAAAATACATAATTGTAACAGTTATAATCCATCTCTAAATAGTAAATCATAAGCATACATACACCACTCTGGCCCGCGCCCTCAGTTTTGATAAATATCCAGGGGACCTAGGGTTCAACATTCCCACCAGGTGACCAAAGTGCCAGTTTTGTTTGCGGGTGTCCAGACTGCAAAGGCAGAAGGCTGGCTGTTCGATGCCAGTCCAGGGGTAGATGGGTGGGTGGGGCCAAAGCACTGGGTGGATGTGCAGTCACACCAAAGCCTCTACTGCGCTCTGGCTGCTGCGCTCTACCTGGGACCCTGCAGTCCAAGGCATCCAGTAAGAAAGAAGCTACTATCCCAGCTACATGAAAACAATCAGCAAAGGTGGGGCTCTCCACGCGGGGCTGAGCCCAGGCCGCCAGCTGTCTTGGATCCTGCGCCCTATCCTGCCACTATCCTGCGCCCCACTGCCAAGCTCAATGCGGAAGCTTAGGCACCTTGGGTGCTCAGGTGAGTGGGCTAGGGTACATGGGGGTGCCAGACAGGTCCCACACGAGAGTAGGAAAGCGCACACGAGCCTTGACGGGTCGCTGTGCAGCTTTGTTTATTGATATATTTGTATTTTTATATCTGTATATATAATCTGCAATACATATTTGTATATTGCGCTTTATAGGAATGCAAACTCCTGACCCGTGTAGCACCACAGTCCTTTATAGGTGGGGGGCTGAGCTAAGCAATTGTAGGAAAAACTCAGCTTAGTTCCGTGAGTGCTTATCCTGCTTGCTTCAGTGCAAGATTTGGGGCGATTCTTTAAGAATCCATGGTAAAGTTCAATTCTTGTCAACAGAGGGGGTAGAGAGTTCATCAACGAAAGCAATGGGATAATACAAGCAATGGAGATTGTCCTGTTCTGCACAGGTGTCAGGGCCCAGGAGAGAGGCAGATTCTTGTTCAGAGAAGTGAATTGCCTTGGTATAGGGCCCTTGGCAGAGTCCTGCTAAGTCTTGAATCCAAAGCCAGAATGTCTGGCATCTGCAGTTCTTTGAGCACAGGAAACATGAAGGAAATGGTTTAGTGGACAGCTAACTAGTCGCTGATTTTTAGTCTTCTTGGAATTACTGACCTCTCTCCCACATCCAGGAACTTATACATTTGCACTAGTTTTCAGATCCGAGCAGAAGCCCTATTGTAGGATACTTTGCAGGCTGCTGCTGTGGTAAGGGGGCTTTTCTTTGCTCCTTTAAAGTCAGCTGGAAAGTAGTGGGGAATAAGGCCTGAGAGTGGGGAGAGAGTGTGTACATGTGGGAGGTACTTTTAGATCGCTGGACTCTCATGGTTCCCTGAGTTCCACCAAAAGAAATTAGAATCAAGAACCTGGGCTGCTATTGAAATAAGACAACGGTATAAAGTTTATTACCAAGATATAGGCAGGAGAAATAACCTAGAAGACTCATAGCATATGCTTTGCTTGCAGGTGGTGCCTTATATACCCACACAGCTTGAGTTCCTATGCTCCACCAGGAGCTTACCCCAGCAGAAAATATTGCAAAGGATAGAATTTACCTTGCTGACAGTAGCCCATAGGTTAGTAATAACTTAACCTAAATAGAGGAAATACTATTCAGTATGTCAACATCAGTTGAAGTTAGAAATACCAGACTCCTTTTAATAAATATTTTAATTATTTGTATCATGAGCTACAAAGTTGGTCATGATTGTGTTTCAGTCATTCAATGTCCAACACCTTACCTTTCACCTGTGCACATTTCCCACCTCCAATGTCCCTATTTCCCTTCTGCCATCCTCCTTCCCTTCCCACTGCCTCTTTTTTCTTTCTCTTTCCTCTCTTCTCTCTCTTATTTCTCTCCTCTTACTTTTACAGACTACCAGAATTTTTCACAAGAACTGTGAACTAGAGAAGACACCTGTATAGGTCACATTTATTTGTTTTTATTTGGGGAGTAGGGAGGGCTCTCCTAGGAAACACTTAGGGGATATTGGGGTCTCTCTGCCCCATGCTAATGGTTTAATGCTAGAACTTATTGATGAAATGCAACAACAGGCCAGCCATGGTGGGGCCCGAAAGGTTACATTTGGGGTACTGGGAGTATAGAGCATCTAGATCAAATTTAGGACCTTCTGCTTAAAAAGCATATATCCTGGGCCAGAAAGATAGTATAGCTGGTAGTGTACTTGTCATACATTTGGTCAAAAAAGAACTCAAACTCTAGCATCCCAAAATTTCACCCAAGTACTGCCAGGAGTAATTTCTTTTTTTAAAATCTTTTTTATTTTAATATTATCTTTATTTAAGCACCTTGATTACAAACATGTTTGTAGTTGGATTTAAGTCATAAAAAGACCTCATCACTTAACCAGCGCAACATTCCCATCACCAATGTCCTCAATATCTCCCTTCTCCCCGCTGCCCCCGCCTCCACCTGTATTCAAAACAGACATTCTACTTCTCTCACACACTGACATTGTTACCATAGTTGTCAGTGTAGTT
This sequence comes from Crocidura indochinensis, assembly GCA_004027635.1. Taxonomy (NCBI): domain Eukaryota; kingdom Metazoa; phylum Chordata; class Mammalia; order Eulipotyphla; family Soricidae; genus Crocidura; species Crocidura indochinensis. The sequence goes on from PVKC010022317.1 coordinate 15,335, forward strand.
ATTTCTCTAACTGCATTCACCACTCTTTGTGGTGAACTTCAAATTGTGAACTGGTACTTTCAGCGCTCATCTCTATTGTCTCTGTGCATTATTACAATGTCTATTTTTCTTTTCTTTTTTGGGGGGAGCCACACCCAGTGATGCTCAGGGGTTATTCCTGGCTATGCACTCAGAAATTGCTCCTGGCTTGAGAGACCATATGGGACACTGGGGGATCGACCAGAGTCCATCCTAGGTCAGCCATGTACAAGGCAAACGTCTTACCACTGCACCACTGTTCCAGTCCTATTTTTTTTTCATAAAACCCATAGATGAGTGAGATTATTCTGTCTATCTCTCTCATTCTGACTTATTTCACTCGGCATAATAGAGTCCATGTACATCCATGTATAGGAAAATTTCATGACTTTGTCTCCTGACAGCTGCATAATATTCCATTGTATATATGTACCACAGTTTCTTTAGCCATTCATCTGTTAAAGGGCATCTTGGTTGTTTCCAGCATCTATCTATTGTAAATAGAGCTGCAATGAATGTAGGTGTGAGGGAAGGTATTTTTGTATTGTGTTTTGGGGTTCTTATGGTATATCCCTAGAAGTGGTTTAGATGGATCATATGCGAGCTCAATTTCCAGTGTTTTTGGGGAATATCCATATTGTTTTCTATAAAAGTTGGACTAGATGGCATTTTCACCAGCAGTGGATGAGAGTTCCTTTCTCTCCACATCCCCGTCAGTATTGATTGTTCTTAGTGATGTGTACCAATCTTTGTGGCATGAGATGGTACCTCATAGTTTTGATTTGCATCTCCCTGATGATTAGTGATGTGGAACATTTTTTTCATGTGCCTTTTGGCCATTTGTATTTCTTCTTTGAGAAATTGTTCATTTTTTCTCATTGTTGATGAAGTTAGGTGATTTTTTTTCTTGAGTTCTGTCAGTACCTTGTATGTCTTCGATGTTAGCTCTTTATCGTATGGGTTTTTGATGAACATTTTCTCCCATTCTGTGGGTGGCATTTGTGTTATAAGCACTATTTCTTTTGAGGTGCAGAAGACTTTAAGCCTAATGTAGTCCTATCTGTTTATCTCTGCTTCCACTTGTTTGGAAAGTGTTGTTTCCTTCTTGAAGATGCCTTTAGTTTCAATGTCATGGAGTGTTTTACCTCTGTGTTGTTCTATATACCTTATGGTTTTAGGTCTGATATCAAGATCTTTAATCCATTTGGATTTGACTTCTGTGCATGGTGTTACATGGGGGTCTGAGTTTGCTTTCTTGCAAGTGGCTGACCAGTTGTCCCAGCACCAATTGTTAAAGAGGCTTTCTTTGCTCCATTTTGCATTTATTGCCCTTAGATCAGAAATTAATTGATTGTATGTCTGGGGAATATTCTCTGAATACTCATCTATTCCACTGACCTGAGGGTCGGACTTTATTCCAATACCATGCTGTTTTAATAACAATAGCTTGTAATACAATTTAAAGTTATAAATTATAAAGTGATGCCGCCCATATTCCTTTCCCCAAGGTTTGCTCTAGCTATTCGTAAGTGTTTATTGTTCCAAATGAATTTCAGGAGTATTTGATCCACTTCTTTGAAGAAGGTTATGGGTATCTTTAGAGGGATTGCATTACATCTGTACAATGCTTTGGGGAGTATTGCTATTTTAATTATGTTAATCCTACCAATCCAGGAAAAGGGTATACATTAACATTTCTTGTGTCCTCTTTTATTTATTGAAGCAGGGTTTTGTAGTTTTCTATGTATAGGTACTAAAGAGGTTAAGCATTTTAGTCAAGTTGACTCTAAGATATTTAAGTTTGTGTGACACTAATGTGAATGGGATTGTTTATAATGTCCATTTCTTTATCATTATTAGTGTACAAGACAACCATTGATTTTTGCATGTTAATTTTGTAGTCTGATGTTTTGCTATATGAATCTATTGATTCTAGAAGCTTTTTGATAGTTTTTTTAATATGACATATCTCCAAGCAATGAGAGCGTGACTTATTCCTTTCCTATCTGAATGCCCTTGATATCTATTTCTGCATAATCAATATGGCAAGAACTTCCAGAACTATGTTGAATAGGAGTGGTGAGAGGGCAGCCTTGACTTGTAACAGATTTTAGATAAAAGCCTTTTAGTTCATCTCCAATGAGAATAATATTTGCTATTGGATTGTGGTAGATGGCCTTGACTATTTAAGAAAAGTTTCTTCCATTCTCATTTTAATGAGTTTTTTTTTTGTTTTGTTTTTGGGTCACACCTGGCAGTGCTCAGGGGTTACTTGAGTTACTCCTGGCTCCATGCTCAGAAATTGCTCCTGGCAGGCACGGGGGACCATACGAAACGATGACCTTTTGCATGAAAGGCAAACGCCTTACCTCCATGCTATCTCCTGGGCCCCTTGATGAGAGTTTTTTTTTTTTTTATCAA
>PVKC010022318.1:0-17745 GCA_004027635.1 Crocidura indochinensis
TCCTCTAGGCCTTAGCCACCAAAATTATCTATTATTTTACTCAACAGACACAAATCTAACACAAGGCAGACCAGGGGCAATTTCTAGCATCAGCCCTGATTATCGGAAAGCCTCAGGAAACAGCTCCAGAAAGGCTAAAAACTCTGCTAGGAACAGCAGGATGTGGAGATTAAGGACAGTTCTGGACATTGGCACGGCCTCTTTGACAGTTTCTGAGATGTGCTTCTTCTCAAAGTCTTTCAGGCCAAGCTTGGGAATCCTAAACCTGGCAAGAAAGCTCAATGCTTCTCCTCAGTTGGTCGATTCCAACTTAGCAGCAGCCTTGACAGGTGTAGGAATGAACTGGAAGCCACAATGGCCTCTCACGGAGGCTGGGACTCTTCATACTGTCCCACCCAGTATGCCCTGGTACTGCATACTCCACTGTCAGAAGAGAGTATTATATTCTCTGCTGCTCAAGTAGCCTGCAAGTGGGAAACTAGAATCAAGGGGGAATCCCTGGGTCACTTCATGCAGAAGCATTCTGCACAGGAGCACCTGTGACTGATTGAAAGCTGGAGCAGGCTTGCAAGAAAACACTGTGTGCGGGGTACTATGAGCTCACAGAAAGATGCTTTGTCTCATTCAGAAATGTCTCATATCTGGGGGTATAAAACTCTTAGTCCCTATCAGCAGCAGTTTGGTTCACACAGGTTAATTGTGCCCATGGCATGGAATGGACCTTTGAAAGTGATGGATCAGTAATTCTGACACCTGAAGAAGGAATTCATGGCTGGTCCTCAAGAACTTCCAGTCTTTACCTTTGTGAAAGGCCTGGGCAGGGGAGATAACTCAGAGGGCCTTCCACTTTGTAAGGCTTCCCTTCCACACCATTCACCGAATGGGGAACAACAACCCTCAACCACCCAGCCTCACATCCCAGCTTGGAGCCCCAAACCAGACTCTTTATCAACCTGTACAGAATCTTTCATGTGGAATGTGGTTATGTACCATTGCAAACTTGTGGAAACTTACCTATCAACTTCCCTCTTTTCTAGTCTGAGGATCTACCCACAGCAAAAAGGAAATCAAGACAAGGGCTGAAAGACAACTTCAAATCCCTTCAGCCAGGAGAGAAAACATTGCTTCTGAAACTGGTCATAACATCAGCTCAGCAGGTAGAGCCTGCATGCAACCAAGGGCCGGGGTTGGGGGGGCGGGGGGCAAGAAACAGCAAAATCTAGTAACAAGGACAGATGGATGTGTTTTGGGAAATTCCAGAAGTTGGTTGGTCCTTTAAATCTGACCTTTATGTATCTGAGTCACTCGGTCATTTGGGTTGTTTGTAGCCATCAGCCTTGATCCCTACTGACATGGACACGCAAAGTCTCCCTCCACCTTCCTTCCACCCACATTCCCACTTCCAAGCAAGGCAGCTAAGAGCCTGGATGAGACCCATGCATTCGGAACTTAGACTACAGCCTCAATGTTGCCAAGCAAGCAGCAAGTTTCCTGTAAGGAAGAGAGATAAAGGTCTATGGCTTCCATTTTCCCCATCCTTTGGCACCCTACCTCCCCTTCTTGTCGGGAGTTTCATCTCTTAAGGGCGCCTTTTGTAGGATCCACTCTGCCGCTGACACTCATTCCCTACAGACTCCTTGAACTTGAAACAGGGGTACGTGCCTCTCCAGCTCTGATTAATAAATAGAATAAGGCCCAATCCCAGCTCTGGTTAAGTAAGAAGGGATATGGGACAGTGAGGCAAACTTTATTTGTGGCTCTTCCCTAGGGATGCCATTATGCACAGCAATTGTCCTGGTGCAGTCTGGTCATCTTCACAGACCTCCTGGTCAATGCTGTTAGAACACTGACGTCAAAATGATGGGATTCCCATCTTTAAGGGGGAGAGAAAGACTTCTCTCCAAGAGGTGTTCAGAAAGTCTGAGGATCCCAGCTTAGGTCTTGCGGTGGCATGTATACCTGGGTCATAACCAACAGTGTGTGGGTGTTTCAAGGCCACACTCAGCCATGCTTTGGGGGCCCTGGGCATGTCAGCAGTGGATCCTGGGTTGGATTATCTCCTATCCCCAGCTGTCATCCTTCTTCCTGCAGGGGATGGGCATTAGTCCACAGATAGAAGGTCAAAACTCAGCATTCTAGAAGAATCATTGAGTTTTTTATGGGCCAGTAAATGTCTCAGGAGCTACAACTCACCTGCAGAGGAGCAGTTAAATCCCTTTGACCAATAGAGCAATCCAGGTCTGGGGTGGAGAACAGAACTCTCTCAGAGTTAAAACAACCAGCAGGGTTTTGAAGGAGTTAAGTCATCAGATGCTACGCGAAATGACGTATTCAGTTCTCCACAAGAATAACCACCATAGGCTTGCCTAAAGTCCTTTGAGTTTATTGGGTGTTTTTGCCTGCTATAAATATTTCTGTAATCCTTGGCTGTTTCAACTCTCTGGGTGACGTTTAAGAAATGTGCAATGCTTTAGGTGCTGGCCTAGAATAAGTCATGTGTTTGGGATACAATTCGCTGAATTGTCCCTTCAACCTCGCTGCACACCAGTCACGCACAGTTTGGTCTTGGGTCAATCAAGCCATTGAAGAAGGGACCACAATGACACTGATAGTTGGAAATTATCACTCTGGACAAGAACTGGAGAAAGTGAGGGAAAGTGATAAACATGATAGTTCTTCAGGAAAAATATTGCAAACCAGTGTCTAAAAGGGAAAAAAAGGAGAGGAGGGAGAAAAGAAGGGATAGAGAGGGAGAGAAGAAAAAGGTGCTCCAGGGACAGACAGGGAGAGGGTGGAAGGGGAACTGGGGACATCGGTGGGGAGAAATGTACATTGGTGAAGAGTATTGGACATTGTATGACTGAAACTCAATCACGAACAACATTGCAACTGTGGAGAAAAAAAACAACAACTGTATTATGAACAACCCTGTAAGTATGGTATTTAAATAAAGTAATTTAAGAATGAAAAATAAAGCCACTGGACCTGCTCCCGGGAATGACAATGAGCTCATGACATTGATGACGCCTTCCAGAATGTTCAACCTACATGGCCAGAACAAAATTCTCCTAGAACAGCACGAGTCTCGTATCCTGTCCATTTTTAGAACTGTTCATATTTCCCACGTGGAGCATATGATCGCGCCCATGACAGAGAAACAAGTTCTCTGTGCATCCAATTCAGTTGAGAATCAACTGAAAAACCATGATGAAATTTTTTTGTTTGTTTGTTTTGTTTTTTTTTGGTTTTTGGGCCACACCCGATGACGCTCAGGGGTTACTCCTGGCTATTAGCTCAGAAGTCGCTCCTGGTAGGCACCGGGGACCATACGGGGAACCGGGGGATCGAACCGCGGTCCGTCCTAGGTTAGCACAGGCAGGGCAGGCACCTTACCTCCAGCGCCACCGCCCGCCCCCCCCATGATGAAATTTTAAGAAGTCCACAACAGATTGTAAAACCTTTCACAGACTATCTTTTGCGGTGATGTTTTCCAAGAATGAAAGGTACATGTTTGGGGACCAGGAGTGATGATAGTTGGGGTCACTCCAGAGTAAGTGGTACTATTTTTTTTTTATTTTATTTTTCCCAATAGAGAACATCTCAAGTTTCATAATATTCCCTTTCTCTTTCTTCCATGTGACTCTCAGCAGGAATGTTTATATGGGGTGGGGTGGGTAGAGGGGGTTTGCAGAAATGTTATGTCAATTCTCCAAGTAACTTTTTTTCAGTTTTAACTTGGGTTCAGCTATGCCCAAAAGGCAACCAACCACACTAAAACATGAGGAGAAACAGACTGCAGCAAATCTTAATAATCTTCATTATTCAGATCCTTCTTCATTATACACCTAGCAGAACTTACTAGCATCCTAATACCCTGATTAAATTGCTTTAACTTCTTAAGTTAACTGTACGCATGTGCACACACAGACACACACACACACACGCCAAGCAGAAGAAGACAACTGTGAGTGTGAAGACAGGAGACACTTTGTAGTAGTGGGGCTATGTGGACTGTGAACATGAGATGAATCAGTCATGATGAAATCTTGAATTTGAGCAGAGTCAATGTGCCAACCATGAAGAGAAACTAAAGGAATATTTAAAAAGAACAAGTGAAAGGCATTGGACCCTATTTGCTGGGCAGATGGATAAATGAATGGATGGATGAATGGATGGATAAATGGAAGAACGGACAGACAACCACAAAGCAGTCCCATATCCCATACACAGTCAGATTCTCCCCAGTTCCTGTATGCACCTCTCCATGTTCAGGAAGATTCCAGTTTGAACCTTGAAGGAACTGGGCCAATTTCTATTTACTGTCTCTTCATTAACAACTGGACAAGGCGCAAGATGATGAAACATGCTTAAATCTCACTGCAAAAAACTTCCAAATTTGTCCAAACTATCAGTCACCCAGTAGATGGAGTGACACAGATTATCCAGTAATAATTTAGGGCTTCTTTGCATTCCTGGAAATACTCAAAAGCTTGGGAGGGAATCCACAAAAGACATGGCTTCTGCCTAAAGAGCAACAGGACACAGCCTCATTGCCAAATTTCTTCTTCTCAACATGCTCAGGAGATTGAATTATAAAATTGGAAAAATGGTAGGCGAGCAAAACAAAAAATTAGATTGTAATTGTCTTATTAATTCTAATGAATAACATTAACACTCTGTGTCATTTGTTACCCTTCCTCTGCTTCCATGCTTATCGGAATCACTCAACCAAATAAATTCTCCACAACCCTTCCTTCTGTTTGTCTCTCTCACATCCAAGGAAGCATTTAGAATCCGGACCAAGTTTCTATTCTGAGCCAGAGTAATACAGTACTGGCCATGACACAGCAGCCTGTGGGGCTTTAAATAACACTTTACTACACGGTGTCCCTGATTTCCATCCTCCACCAGGCCATGGACCAGACGACAGTAGGTCATGCCTGTAATGTTTGAGCCCACTTAATGATCTCCAAGCCAGGAGGAGGACAGTAATATGGCTCCCAGTTTGTAGATGAGGAAGCTCAGAGACCTTCACTCATAGTCTTCATTCAGGTAGCAAGACCAGGTAATTCCAGTCCTCTTGCAAAGTCCATGAGACTTTGCAAGATTCTTTCTCAAGAATCTCTCAAATTCCAAGTGTGCTTTTCCTTATTATTGCTTGGGATATGTCCATTTTGTAAAGGGCTCTGGCTACCTCCAGGATCAGAATGAACCTTACTTTTAAAAGTAATTAAAAGTCATTAATTAAAGGTATCGGAGAGACACAGAGTAAACAGTAGGAAAGGCACTTACTTGCCTTGCAGGCAGCTGGCCTAGATTCCATCTCCCACACCCCATAGGGTCCCCTGAGCTCTGTGCCAGGAGTGATTTCCTCAGCACTGAGCCAGGAGTGAGTTCTGAGCACAGCTGGGTATGGCCCAAAGCAAAAACAAAAAATAAAAATCATTTAAGGCAGACTTTGCAACCTCAGCTCCTCAAAGAAAGGGGGAGGGGTATTATGGCAATGAAAATAAAGCTGAGCATATGAGCTGGTGCAGGATTTTTGTGTGGCTTGGGTCAGCTGCCATGAGGGTTCCTCCTGCAATGGTGGTGCCCCCCATTCAATAGTAGCACCTTCACCTTGAGTGAGCAAACACACAGCAGCTAAGAACGCAGTCAAGCGGGGAACTATTAGCTTGAAACACTTTCCCAATCGGCAACCCCATGGCCACAAAACTCTTGGCAGAACAAGTTCTAGATCCTGGAGAATTCTGGGTAAGGGCTCATTTGAGCATCAATGCATCCATTTCCGACTATTATCTTAGTTATCATAAATACCTAGCCCTATTGCCATTCAAGCTGGTTACCTCAATGTGGGTGACTGCAGTTCATAACCAGTGGGACAAGGCAGAAAATTGGAATGATGAAGAAGTCATCTTCTGTTTCACCCTCCGGATGTTACCCAGGGCTTGCTTTTCTTTTTTTATGCCACTAATCATTCTGCAAATATAATTTAATAGCTTTCTAATAAGTGGTAGGGTGTATTTTCCTAAGCAATTTTCCACATTCATCCTAAGTAGCACTATGCAAGTTTAATCGTCGACAACTTGCTTGTACAGCAATAATGACTGAATCATTTCCCAAGAAAGTGGACGTAAAGGATGCTTCCAATTTCTTATTATAAATAAAACAGGAGTGGGCATAGTTACTGTGCAGCCATCTCTTCCATGTTGAAAGGAGTATTTCCTAAGGGCTGCTTCTTGGGAGCGTTATCTACAGCGCCAGATACTAGAACCTGCGAATGAAGACGGCCATTGAGCAAAAGAGGGCAGGAAGAATTTTTTTGGAGACACATTTTTGAAAGCTCAGTGAATGACAGAGTGCCACACCACACCCCAATCAGACTAAAATCCAGTGATAAAATTTCAAGGCAAAAGAAAAAAGAAGTACAATCTGGCACTTCGCCAGCGGGTCAGCAGCTGCCAATAGTGAACTTCAAAAGTCCCAGGGATTTACTGACTGAAGGGACAAGCAACAAAGACATGCATCCCCTCCCTTTCATTAGCACTTCTCAGGGTTTTCATTAGCACCTCCAGCAGGGTTTTTCAAATATCTGGGTTAGCTACAGACTTATGACTGAATTAGAATAATCTCAGCTATAATGAAGCCCCTTTACAATTTCTATGAACCAGGGGAGGGAGGAATAAATGATGACAAAAAATCTGACCTGTGGAAATTTGGGGAATGGTTTGTTTCACCAACATCATGAGATTATTCCAAATTAGCACTTCTTCTCCTTTATTTGAGCCACACCCAGCATTGCTCAGGAGTTCCTTGTGGCTCTACACTCAGGAATTACTCTTGCAGTGCTCAGGGGACCATATAGGATGCAGGGAATTGGCTGCCTGCAAGGCAAGGTCTGTCTTACCATCTATCTGCCAGACCCTCTCTCTAGAAAATGTCACATATTATCAAAGATCATTTGAATTAGTCCTGCCCTCTCCCGCAAACCATGAGGGGGTCCGGTCATGGGCTGGACAACATCAACAGATGCAAAAAAGAACACTCTGGGGGCCGGAGTATCAGTAGGGTGTATGCCTTGTATGCTCTACCTGGGACAGACCCAAGTTCAATTTCTGGCATCCATATGGTCCCTTGAGCCTGCAGGAGTGATTTCTGAGCACTGAGTCAATAGTAACCACTGAGTGCTGCTGGGTGTGACCCAAAAAACAAAAAAAGAAAAAAAGAAGAAAAGAAAGAAAAAGAAAAGAAAAAGAGAGAGAGAGAGAAAGAGAGAGAGAGAAGGAGAGGGAGAGGGAGAGAGAGAGCGCATTCTGTCAAGGTCCTGGTAGCATGTAGGATTTGATCAGTAATGACAATGACCACAGGAATTACCTTTGTCTCTAACTCTCTAACTGCAGCAGGAGATACAGAGGAAAAACTCACATAGACGTCAAAATAGAAATGAAAATTAAATTTCTGCTTAATCATCCCTTTGTAGAGAAAAAAAAACAACTAAGTACTTTATACACAAGGCAATATCATCTTTTAATAGCTCTAAGACACATTCCTGCTGTTTCTCTGCTGGAGGAATAGGATTAGTGGCCTAAGAAGGAAGAGCTTAAACTGATTAGTTGAGCAGGCAAGTAAGTGGGGGGAAGAGACTCCCAATTTTCAGGGAGCAAATGCCCTACCCACCCTTCCATATGAAGTCCAGTTTGGCCCAGCACTCCAGCTCTTTGGAGTGCTTTACTAGCCCATGAGAAGTATATTTAATCTTCTGATTTTAAAAATGGTCTGCAAATGGCAGGGATCAGGTTAAGATCAGCGCAAAAGGTTAAATCCCACAAAGTGATTACAGTGGGGGCAGCCACTGTTTGCCTATCCATTTACTCAATAATCTTTATTAAGCAACTGCTACACCACACACTGTGAGACAGGAGCCATAGCCAATATAGAATACGGCCGCTGCTGTATTGGAACCACTCAAAAGGCAAGGAATGTCTTTTTTGAGTTTGCTTAAATGCACCTTCAGTGTGTTGGACAACAAGGTATGGTAGGGGTTCTGCCCATCAGTTTCATTTCACAAAGAAAACCCAAGCCTAGTCTAACACAAGAATACAAGGCAGTAGTTAGGTCAATATTTCCACCACATATACCCATGAATGTTGAGAACCTAAAGTCCAAGACAAATCTTCCGAATGGACCATCTGGTGCCTTGGATGGTGATATAAGCCAGGGGAGAAGGGGTCTAGCTCCATTCAATACCTAAAGGCAACACAGATGGATGAAGAAACCCAATTCCCAGAGACCACAGATACCTAAAGGTCTAAAGTCAGGGCTTCGCATCTGCTGACATTCTGAAAATAGTCTACAAAACTGGGAGGCAGCCACAGACACCAAAGATCATCTTCGTTCTTCCCAGAAGCGAAAGCAGACTCCATTTCAGAATCAAATCCACTGATCATCATTTCCTTTTTTGCAGAGTGGGTCCCTATGGCAAAAAGACAGCCCGACTATTACACAAACAAAAATACACTGGGAGCTGGCCCAAAGGGGTCAAGATTCACCAGCAAGTGCATGAATGTCAACTTGAACTATACTTAAGAAAGAATCTTCAGTGTGAAATCTAGGGTACAGCTCTTTGGTCAGAGATCCATGAATGCCATTCCAGCCCCCCAGCTGCTGAGGGTATCTCTTGAGAGCACACCACACAAAGTAAGCTACCTCTACTGCACCCCGTTAAAGCCAGTTGGCAATGAATCATGTCCTTGAGATATTCATGTTTAACACTGAAAAATCCCAACTGCTGAGGGCCAGAAAGGATGAAGAGACAGCATGCACCTAACCCAACATGGCTAACCCAAGTTTGAGCCCTACCTAGCACTGTGATCCTCCCAACTCCCATCAGGAGTCATCCCTGAGTACAAGCCAGGGTTGGCTCCCAAACCCAAAACTTAACTAAAATCCAACTGCTAAGGGTATATATATATATTTCTAGGGAGGGTCTGAGAGAGAATATATTGAACAGGAAAGTACCTAACAGGTACCCAACCCACTTCAAGTTCTAGAACCGGATGGTCCCTTGAACATAACCAAGTGCCACCCTTGGGAGCCGTAGTACTGCCCAGGATGGTCTGGAAGACCTGGGTATTATTACAGGGCCCAAGTACAAGCAAGAGGGTACCTTCTCTCTACAGGATTTCACCCCACTTTAGTCTTCTAGACTTCCCCTAACCCAGGGGGAGGTAGGTGTTACTGGAATGGAGTCAATCAGGTACAAAGAATTTAAGCAGAAAGAATTTAAGCAGAAGACCCATGTCTTAGGACATTTGGAGGTTGAGCCACTGAGGAGGCAATTTAGTTCCTGTCCCACAACCATTAGTAATAGTTAAGGAAAACAGATATAGGGAAGGACTCTGGAATAAGTCCTGGGGGTGGGGGCGGGGGTCAGGCTGGGTCCAGAGACCAAGTTCTAGGACCTCAGTAGCATGGCAGCATTCCTGTCTCATCCGAATGGAAACTTGACTTCCAGAGCATAAGCTTATTGGAGCAGGCAGCTGTTATTTGTACCCAAGAAGCTATAGTCATCTGCTTAATCATTTAAAAGCTAATATCCGAAGATTTATAACCCCAGCAGAATAGCTCAGAAGCTGTTTCTTTTTTACTAGCATGGACTAAAATAGGCTTCCAATTGCCATCCCTATTTCAGGGTTCCCCAGAGCCCTTTTCTGAGACACAGCCCCACGTAGAGAAGAAAGTTTAAATAAGCAGTAATCGAGTTACCTCTCCCCGCCCTCCAGGCTGAGCTTCGAAAACCTACAGAGCTCAGGTGAAAGGGCTGAATGTCTCATCCTCGAATTCAGAAGGCAGCTCAGGAGCTCAGAACACAAGCCAGAGAGCCCTTGAGACAATGGCGACAAAGTGCCTTGCAGTTTGAGAAGCTGAACTTGGACACAGCAGGCATGCAGGCAATACACAGAGAACATGCAGCCTCTGCTCACCATCTCCACTGCCCCGCATGCCAGCATGTCATGTGGGACGGGTTGTGGATGCTAGCTGAAATAGGCCTGACATGGGCGGGAGCCATAACACAGTGGGGAGAGCATTTGTCTTGAATGCAACCAACCCAGATTCAATTCCCTGCATTCCATAGGGTCCCCTGAGCCTGCCAGGAGTAATCCCTGAGCCACTGGGTGTGACTCCCAAAGAAAACGCAGGCTGGATTATCTACGCACTTACCAGGCTCAAGCATTCCCCTTTTCCCTCAGAACCTAGCTGCTCACCCATACCACCAGAATGGAAGCACACAGTTCTAGAAGCCAGGGGGCACCTGGGTTCTCGAGAGCATTCACATGCTAGGACGAGAAAACTGAGACAACTATGAATGGGTAGCGCAGAGGAACAATACCCTGCGCTCTGTCAAACACACACTGTAGGGTGAAGACGGGTGCAGTGAGTCCCCATGCACCTGCAGACAATCCCTCAAGCTGAAGGGCTCTTCCATGAACTTGCTCTGACTTTGGAGGGTGGAAAGCTATGTGCAAAGTGATTCCCCTTGATCACCATAATCTTTCCAGACCCCAGGACACCTACCTAAGCTGCCTGCTTGGGTGCCCACTGAGCTGTGTTAAACTTCCTGCCTCTCCCCTTGATGCCCATCCAGGCTGCTCTTGAGACTCTCCTGAGCCTCTTACACACTTAATGATGGGAACCACCTGGGCCAGCCACCCAAGTGCTTCATGCAAAAGGCTGGTTGGTACAAGGACCATTTAACCACACTGTCCTGGGACCAGAGAAATAGCACATCGTAAGGGCATTTGTCTTGCACGCCACCAATTCATGACCAATTCAAACCGACATCCCATATGGTTCCCTGAGCCTGCCAGGAGCAACGCTGAGCGCCACCAGGTATGACCCAAAAACCAAAAAAATAACTAAGTAACAAATAATTAAAAATAACACTGTTCTCAGGCTTCTGTCCCCTCCTGGGCAAGTGCACAGGCAAGGCCAGAGTGCCAGGACGGTCGCCTGAGCTTTGGTTACCAGATCTGTTTTCAGACCCAAGAAGAGCCTCTGTGTGCCCCCACACCCTCCCATGAGCCCACATGGGAGGGCGCGTTCCTTGTCTGTGTGTGTTTTCTGAACCTCTGTAACCAAAGAACCCGATGTGGCCATGTGATAAGGGAGCCCTGCCCTAAAAACCCAAGTGTCCGATTCCAGCCATGGCGTCTCACGTTCCATGCTTTCACACACGCACAGGACAGGAGGGAAGAGCCTAAAAATAAGAGGTGCAGTCGGGAGACACCCAAGACCCAATCAAAGCCCAGCAACAGCGGGGATGGGTGGGAGCCAGCCCAGCAGTTTTGGGGAGCTGGGCCAGATGCTCAGAGTTGAGTTGGGGAGGAATGTGGGGAGGAAGGAAGGAACCACCCAGCCTCTGTGCACTGTCAGCAGCCTGGGGGAAGGTTCGAGAAGGCAGGAGTTGGACATTGGGAGGTCAAGGACAAGTCTCCCAACATGGGGGGGGAGTGCTGTGGCAGCCCCATCTAAGCCCTGGGGGAACAGGGTGGTCCTGTCTTCCTTCCAGCAGGCCAGGGAAAAATAAAACGCAGCAAGAGGAAGGAGGAAGGAGCCCCTGGATCCCAGGGTAGAGTGGGGACCACAGGGTTTCTCCTCACATTTAAGGAGCCCACAGGAATCCACCCCAGACAAGAGCCAACCCCAAGGAAACTCAGTCTCGGTAGCAATTTATTTTCTTGACGCTTTTCTCTTTTTAAAAAACCAGGTCGAGAAAAGTTGCACCGTCAAACTTTCGGAGACAAAAATAAAACTTGTTCTGTGCCTGCTGCCAGAGGCCTGAGGTAATCCATTTGGGGACTGTCCCTGGCAAGGGGAAAGGGACTCAAGATTTTGCAAGGATGCTCTGGGCCAACAGGCTGCCCCCGAGGGTGTTCCAGAGAGAAGCCACCAATTGCCACTGGCTCAGCCAGGGACCTGGCACCCTCTCCCAAGAGACCCTTCCTCCCACCCCAACTCAGATTCCATTCCCAAAGGCTTTGCCACATGTCCCCATTCAGACATGCCCTCAGATGAGGCCCTGGGTGTCCATGCAGAGGACCTTGTCTAGGGGGAAGGAAACAGGGCTGGAGCTTTTCAAGTTCGGCTGCTCTCCACAAAGCTGCTGACTCAAGCTGGGAGTAATTTTACAACTCCGTTATCTAATGCCGGTGATTCATTGACTGCCCACCCCCGCCGCTGTCAACCTGCTCCCGGGAAGGTGCCAAGTGCCTGCTGCAAAGAGGCTAAAGGTGTGCACAGACAGTTTGTAGCATACACACAAACACATGCGTGCACACAACCACACACACACTCATGAACAGCAAGACAGTGTGATGTTGAAGGCGGCGCCTCTCTAGGCTAAATGAGAATCTGGCATTATTTGTGGACAGCTGGTATGAAACGTCGGTGTTTAGCAAAGATTCAGTCTCATGAATTTCTTCTAAGCTGTTTCTGGGGCACCCCCACCCCAAACAGTGCTTGTGGGTTACTTCTAGCACAGTTCTGGAGGAAGAGAGATGGGTATTCATTTCTGACTGTGTTTGGAGCACCATGGGGAACTGGGAATCAAATCTCATACCCAAAGCCCCTGCATGCAAAGTCCATGCCTGTGCCATGTCCCAGACAGTCTTCTGGATAACAAGTGAAAGTATCTGTACCCACATAATGCTAACTAATGGTCCATTTCCAAAATGAAGTCACTGTCTTTTGTCTTAAATAGACATTTGCTCTGAGGGCACCCCAAACTATTGGTGCCTTAACCATGAGCCAAGGTGCCTTATTGTGCCAACGAGCATCACATCATGGTACTGTGGGTATCCCCTCCCCCAATTTCTTGTTTCTCCCACCTGAATGATCAGCACTGCCCACACTTCCCACACTTGGAATGGGCAGGTAGAGGAATCTGTCTGGGGGGTGGGGGGGGGGGGTGGTGATAAGGAGAGTTAGAGAGAGGAGAGTGACAGACACAGCTAAGATATGGAGAGCAGCAGGAAAGGCTGCTTAGCTTAGAAGCCACTTGGCATATGGAAGCTAGGGCCTTGTTATAAATCTAGATTTCTCCTGAAACTTCAACTGACTGTCTTCGGATCATTTCTCCACCATTATCCTACAACCTATAGACTGCTGAGCAAAGGGGCTGCAGGAGCCAGCCAAGCAGAGAAAGGCTTCACCATATCCCCAACTAGGACTTAATATTTTACATTTAAACAACAATGCACCATGATGAATTTTTGTGTTTGGGGTCAATTTCCATTTTAGAATCTTGAGAGGGGATTAACACAGGTCTGCAGCTCTCAGGAGAGATGCTTTTCAAGCAGCTACTCTTCCCATGAAACATTTTCACTTTCCTAACTACCACACAAGGGTGACTCACACTTGACTATTTACAATGATTACTAATGGCAAAACCCAAGCTTTCAAGCAAGTAGGAATTTTGGAAAACTGGCATCGGGCCGAAAAAAAAAAAGCTTGACAGATGTTCTGAAACATGTGTATGTGTGAAGGGGGTTGGTGTCAATAACCAGCAGTGCTCAGGAATCACTCCTGGTGGTGCTTGGGGACTTTATGTGATGCCCCAGGGATGGAACCCAACTTGGTGCATGCAAGACACCCCTCCTTCCTCAACTCTCACTCAGGTCTCTACAGCAATGACATGACCCACACCCCATCCAGCGTGCCAAAGAAAACCTTTTAACAATCAAATGTCTATTACTGGATGAAAATGAGAAATGTGGCCATTTAAAAGACCTAGGGGAATAATAGAGAATGCTCTCTGTTCACAAGCCAAGGAAGAGATTTTATACAAGCACATAAACTAAGATTTAATGCTAGACACAAACTAGCGGAACACAAGGTCTCGGAACCCTACAATATGGCGAACCTTCGAGACCTCTCTCGAGAGGCCCAAGCTTGAGCCCTAGCACTGACTGTTCCCCAAGCACCGTGCCAGATGTGGCCCAAAAACAAAGAGATAAAACCCACTAGAAACTCATTAACTATCATTATCAGAGAAGAATGTCTCCCATTATCAGAATATATTCAAATCCTCTTTCCTTTTCCATTATGCATGTAGTCACACGTGAGCCACTTCCAAGCAGCTGAGCGCCCCCATTACTTAATCAAGTCAGATATTAAGAGATTTCTAAAGTGTAGATAGAGCACCATTTTGCAAAAAGGTCACTTGCCATGAAATTATGTATTTCATAGAAATATGTACAGGGCCGTTATTTTCATTAATACCGATTAATACCAATTTGAGGTGGGGGGCACACCTGGTGGTACTTAACAATCACTTCTGGTAGGGTTCAGAGGACCTTACAGGTTGCCGGGGATCAAACCTAGATCAGCCACATGCAAGGCCAGTACCCTCCCCTCTGTACCATTGTTCCACACCCCCTCGATTTTTTCTAATATGGTAAATATTGGCAGACAAAATCCACAAAGAAGTGAGGAATAGGGTTCAAGTGGTAGGGCACCTGCCTCTCTATGAGAGGCCCTAAATTTAGTCCCTAGCATTCCATAAGACTCCCCAGCACTATGACCACTAGACCAATGAACAGCAACTCCATGTAAGCAAATACTGTATTTTCTGCTCTATAAGGTCCACCTGACCATAAGAGGCATATAGTTTTTAGATGTTCTCCTCCTCTGCATTCAGCTCCAAGTGGCATTCACTCCATAAAATGCATCTTTTGGTGGGGGGGGAATAAACTACTCCTCGGAGTACCTGCTTTAGTATCATCCCAATTATGATCATTTTTTAGGATAAAGGGGTCCTGGGACCTACAAGTATTGACAACCAGGGTCTTATAGTGAATAAGCCTAAAAGCCTAGAACAAGGATCTAATATTTCAAACAGTGCCCCACAGGGCTCGCTGGTCTTCTCAGGAGCCCGGCTTACAAACTAAGAATCTTCTCTGTTGCCTCTTGGATCTGAAGTTCTAAGACTAAAACCAGTCTGTCAACTTCTCTCTCACTGCCATTCATTCACCTGCCCTTTCACAATGGAATCAATTGTCTGGTACTTTTCTAGATACCAGAAGTTCCTCTGCACCAGATCCTCATGGGGCTTATACCCAACTGGCACAAAGGATCACTAAAGTTAACTAAACACCCACCAGGCACGCCTCAATGCCAGGTTCAAGGCCTGGCTTCCACTTTGGAAACCCAAGTGTTTTTGTTTTTGGTTTGTGAGTCACTCCTGGTGATGTTCAGGGGTTACTCCTGGCTCTGTACTCAGAAATCGCTCCTGACAGGCATGGGGGACCATATCGAGTGCCTCGAATCGAACCACCATCCGTTCTGGGTTGGCTGCATGCAAGGCAAATGCCCTACCATTGTGCTATCTCTCCAGCCCCAATCCAAGTGTTTTGATCACTTCCCACAGGGCGCTAGATCCAAATATAGAACCCAAGTTTGTTTGAAATGGAGAGTTCTTGGATCTAGATGCGAAGGCTATTACCCATACAGGATGTTTTATTTGTTTGTTTACCCCATCTGTCATTGCAACCCTGAGAAAAAGATGATGCTCAAAGGCAGACCTATCTTTAACAGGGGCCATGCAACACTCAATCACCCCCTTTGAAAATCCTTTTTCCACTCACAATAAAGCTCTGGGGACACCAGCTCCCCATTCCTCATGCAGGGGAACCTGGAGACCAAACAGGGGAAGCCAGGGCCACCCTCTGACCAGGATGAAGCCAGACTTTGTGGGTCTCAAACAAGCAACAGCACACAGAAACACGCTGTGGAAAAGCCGTTAAAAGATTCCAAGAGGAAACTCAAAGATAATTGTCCATTAGTTACACAGGCTGAACACAAATGTCTGCTTCAGAAATTCAACTTCCTAACAAGGTTTTCAAATTCAATCACTATTTAAAGAAATTTAAAAAAAATTAAAATCCACCCAGCAGCTACCACCATGCCCAGAAAAACTAGCTAGGAAAAAAAATGGACGTGGAGGAAAGAGGGTTCCAAATATAAGATATTTCCCTGTGACTTGGTGGTGCCAGGAGTCTATGAATCTCAATCTTGCCATTTTCCACAGCAAAACTTGGGGGTGTCCAAGTTCCTGAGAAAACCCAGCTGTAGAAGGGAAGGGCATGGAGTTAGGGAGGGCAGGGAAAGGAAAGAGTCTCAGATGCTGAACTCTTGCCAGGGACATCTGAGTGAGGCCTGAACTGGCTCCACAGAGGATTCTTCCACTCGGCATCCATCCAAGCAGCAGACAGGTAGAAAGATCCAAAGACCAGGACAGGTTCTCAGCCTCTGCATGCTGAGCATCAAGATTGGGAAGTGGGACAGGCCCAAGGCAAGACCCTCATACCCAACTGGACCTCTTCCTGTCTATCCCAGACCTCAACTGGACTGAGGGGGGTGGATTTTGTGGCTTCTGCTTCCTCCTCTGTTAAGAGGGAACTTCAACACAGAGTCTGTAAAAATACCTCCATGCATGCTGATCCCTGCCTTGAGGGAACGTTATAGTGTATCTCTACCCTCCCTGTCCCACCTCCTCCAAAAAAGTCAGGCCACAGATACCCAAGACACAATGAACCAAAGGAGTAAGGAGAAAGAGAGAAGTTGCTATTGGCTATACTGGGTTCAGCTTGTGTGTAAGCTCAGTATGCAGCCAACACCTTGGATTCTCCCCTCCCCACCAACACCTCCACTATTCTTCGAAGGCTTGTCCAGGCTTCAAGCATGGCCTCCTCTGACTACCATCTGAATACCCATCACGTGTGGGCAGGGATATGTGAGTGTCCCACCTGGGCACTCCGGTTTCCTACTGCCATCCAAGTCTCTGCACAGCAGACTGAGTTAAGATGGAAAATGGATCAGCAAACCCTTTTCCCCCAAACCGACACCCACTTCTACAGCTTTCCATGCAGCAAAGAGGGAAATGTTTTCCTTGCTAACGAAGCTTTCCTTTGAAAGGCAGGCCCAGGTTCATGGATGACTGTGAGGGTTATAGTACTGAATAGGTAAAGGAGAGATCATTGTTCAACCATTGTGGGACTAAAGAAATTGCAAGACAGGTAAAACACTGGCTTCGCATGAGGGGACCCTGATTTGATCTCTGGAACTGCTTATGGTATCCCTAGTACCATCAGGAGTAATCCCTATGCACAAAACTAGGAACAAAGCAATCTACTGAGTGTGACCAAAAATAAAACAAAGCAAAAAAATATATATATATATATAATATATATATATATATATATATACACACACACATACAATGTGGAGCTGATGAGATAATACAGCAGGCAAGACACTTGTCTTGCACAAAGTCAACTCATATTTGACCCCTAGTATCCTATATGGTCCCTCCCTAATCCACACTCCTGAACACTGCCAGGAGTGGTTCCTGAACACAAAGTCCAAAAATTATATAGGTTTGTATACATAAATATCTATCAAAAATCTGCTTTCTCTGCTGTTCCTATAATCCCAGCTACTTCAGAAACATTGGTCTGAGCAATATACCACTCATGTGTGGTAAACAATATAGCCCCATTTTAGAAAATAAAAGCAGAGAAGAGATTATTCATCTCTCACGCAAATATTTCTACTTTTAACATCCTGGCATCTTTGCACTGGTTTTTCTTTCTTCCTAAGTATTTTAAGGAATTTACGCAACACATAGTAGAAAGACAGATGCAAAAGAAACACCAATGGCAACACAAAATAGCATTAACGTTAGGA
>PVKC010022319.1:0-17735 GCA_004027635.1 Crocidura indochinensis
AACCAAAAAAAAAAAAAAAAAAAACAACATAAAATATTATAACTAAAATTGGAAACTAATCTAATATTATAATGAATTTTTGGGGGGTTTTGGGCCACACCCATTCGATGCTAAGGGGTTACTCCTGGCTAAGTGCTCAGAAATTGCCCCTGGCTTGGGGGGACCATATGGGACACCAGGGGATCGAAGCGGTCCTTCCTTGGCTAGCACTTGCAAGGCAGACACCTTACCTCTAACGCCACCTCACCGGCCCCATGAATTTCACTTCAATTACAGAAAAAGCTAATACTCAATAAATGTTAGTTGACATAGTTATTACCTTCCCCCTTTCTTCACAAGAAGAATTTTAATATTTTTCAGGGATTTACGAAACTAAAATTTCAAATATAGGAAACATGGACTTTGTATGGCCAAATGAAGAACCTAGCTAAATATTTTAGTTTCTTTTTTTGTAGAGAAATATTCTTAAACTTAATTATAAGAATTTTGAGGAAACAATACCTCTTTAGGGAATTATCTAAATTTAAGGGTTTTTATGCTGTTGTAAAAACATTTTAGGGTAGTATTTATTTTATCATTGTATATATTTTATCATTAAATGCGCCATTAAAGAGGAAGTGATTTTGTACTAATTTATTTTTCTACTGTCCCTTTAGTTTTTCAAAAGTCAGTTCCTCCTCTAGAAGAGGCTCTCAAACAAATTCAGGAATCCAATTTAAAATCAGAAGTAAACCTTCCCTCTTCCCACAGACCAACAATCAACTGGAGGTAAGTAATTTTTTATTATTATGTACAATTCTTTATATAATTTGAAGACTATTTGCAGACTTTACACATATTTATAAGTTACCCCTCAACTTTAAGAATTTTTTATCTTGGGGGCCGGGCAGTGGCGCTGGAGGTAAGGTGCCTGCCTTGCCTTGTGCTAACCTAGGACGGACCGGACCGCGGTTCGATCCCCCAGTTCCCCATATGGTCCCCCATGCCTGCCAGGAGCAACTTCTGAGCGAATAGCTAGGAGTAACCCCTGAGTGTCACCGGGTGTGGCCCAAAAACCAAAAAAAAGAATTTTTTATCTTATTTTCACAGTTTTAATTGAGGTGGAATGAAAAGCAAATTGCTTCTAGTCTAACATTCTGATTAGTTACCATTTGAATTATAATGCTGTCTTTGTTGAATACATTTTTATAGAAACTATAATCAAAATAATTTTAAAATGCTAATACTAGTTGTTCTGTTTTATTTTCACTGATAGTAAAGAACTGTTGCCTATAATCATATAAATCTAGGTAAAGAGAGTAACTTTAAAGTAGAATTGATTATTTCTTCACTGTGAGTCTTTCCTGGTGTCTTAAAAAGGCTATCAAATATCCTGGTTCCTTTCTAGGATAATTTGAACATGGTATCTAAGAGGAACAGGACACCTCTGACATCTTATATTTTTCATTTATTTATACTAGATGTTTATCAAAATTTATATTCATTGGAACTATAAGGGTGACATAGCATGTGCTTTACAAAGAATATAAAAAGTATAGAATTTTAAAAGAAATCCCAAATGTATTATATAAGAAGTGAGTAATGGTTCAAAAATATAGAAGAAAGCTAAAAGACAATGATACTATTTAATTTTTATATAAAGCTAAGGATTTGGATCAGAGTTAAAAACTGATGCTTTCGGGCAGGAGATAGCGTGGAGGTAGTGCATTTGCCTTGCATGCAGAAGGATGGTGGTTCGAATCCCAGTATCCCACATGGTCCCCCGAGTCTGCCAGGAGCAATTTCTGAGCATAGAGCCAGGAGTGACCCCTAAGCGCTGCCAAGTGTGACCCCCCCCCAAAAAAAAAAACTGATGCTTTGCAAATATGAGGCCCTCCCTGAATTTGACTCCTGTAGTTACCAAAAGAAAAAAGGAAAAATTAGATCTATAATTTAGACATTTTACCTTTTCATTGTTATTAAATAACATTTTTATTTTTATTTTTATTTTTTTGGTTTTTGGGTCACACCTGTTAACACTCAGGGGTTACCCCTGGCTATGCGCTCAGAAGTCGCGGCTGGCTTGGGGGACTATATGGGAAACTGGGGGATCGAACTGCGGTCCGTCCTAGGCTAGCGCAGGCAAGGCAGGCACCTTACCTCCAGCGCCACCGCCCGGCCCCTAAATAACATTTTTCAATACTAATATTGACCAATAATAGCTACCTGATAATAACTAAAAACAAATAAATTTACCCTTTCAGTTTCAATTATTATTCAGGAAAGACCTCATAGAATCAAAAACTGTCCAGCAAACTTTGCAGAAAGTCTGAATCATGGAACAAGTTGTTAAATGCTTTCTATCCAAAGTATGTGCAAAAGCTAAGAATTTTAGGAGTGGTATTTACTAGGAGTTCAATATATGATTGAATCACAGAATACAAAATACCAATAGATTTGTAAATTTACAAGTAAACATACCTATATACAAGGGAATACAATTTTTTCCTGAGCATTTAAAAAAAATTATAACACCTTGATTACTAGGTTGTTCATACTACAGGTGTTTCAGGCATTGAATATTCTAATACCAGTCCCACCACCAGTGTGATTTTCTCTTCACCATTGCCCCCAATTTTCCATCCATTATCCAGGCCTGTCCTTTTGCAGACACAAACAAATTTACTTCATAGTGTTACAATGCAAAACAAATGGAATTATCAAAACTTAGATCAACATGGATCATTTTGAAATGTCATTGTAACACTTAGTGGTGGTAGTAAGGTGTCTAAGGATTTCCTGGGCTGTGGTTGGTGCCAGTTCAGCTTCTATGTTACTGTTGAGATTCACTGAGCTTGGTGGCCTTCTATGTAACTCTCCCATCAGATTTGCTGCGATCCTACAGGGCTGACATTTGCAAAGAAGTAGAAGTTATACTCATAAAAATTATTGTAATGTGAAGTTCCAAAGATATAGTGGAGTAGGTACTTGCCTTGCACACAACTGACCCAAGTTTTGTCCTTGGCACCACATATGGTCCCCCAAGCCCTGCTAGGAATGATCCCTGAGCACAGCCAGGTGTGGCCAAAACAAAACAAAATTGTAATGTTAAAAAACTAGTGAAATATATAAGATATTGGTAATATGATCATCTAAAGGATAAAGTGCTTAATCCTGAAGAAAAATCAGATAATAATATTTATGTGAAAATAGAGGCTGGTTCAGGAAGTAATGAGATAATACAAAACTGGATTTTGAAATAGCTCAATGGGCTGAGCACATGCCATGCTTGTGGTAGATCTGTTTTCAATCCCTGGCACCATATGGTTCTCCGAGCACAGAGCCAGAAAAATTGTTTGAACACTACTGAGTGTAGCCCCCAAAATAATAAAATGTTAGTGAAGACTAACATTAAAAGTAATAAACTTGGGGCCGGAGAAAAAGCACAGTGGTGTGTGCCTTGCAAGCAGCCGACTCAGGACCTAAGGTGGATGGTTTGAATCCCTGTGTCCCATATGGTCCCCCGTGCCTGCCAGGAGCTATTTCTGAGCAGATAGCCAGGAGTAACTCCTGAGCACCACCGGGTGTGACCCAAAAACCAAAAAAAATAAAATAAAAAAATTAATAAACTTAACAAAAAAAGAAAAAAATTAATAAACTTAACAAAAAAGAAAAAATAATAATAAACTTTCAGAAATTTTTTGAAGAACATATTTGGCCCACTGGTCTCCCATATTGGATTTTAGTAACTTAAAATTGTGTTCTTAGATACCTATCTCCAATATCCATATATTAAGGTCAGTCGATTCTCAGTCACAGCTTATCTGCAATGTCTGACCAGTGTTGAATGGTGATCAATTTGACCTTGATTTGCCCTTGGCACCAAGACTTTAAACCAGATTGTCTAGCCTGTCTTTATTATCTCTGTTAGACTTAATAGATGGGAGACTACTCATAAAAGTAAGGAGGAAAAAAAAACATAATTTATATACACTTCTCAACTATGTGGGCAGATACTGGTGATACATGTTCAGAATACCATGCATGTTCCCTAAAGACAAAGCACTGAGTAGGAATCAGAAGCGTAGAGGAAACCCAGTAAAACAGACCTCATCTTAACAAGGCTCGCTCTATGCCTGTCAATGCTTTCCACCTGTGCAGATCCATGCCTGCCTGTCCAGCTGCCTCCACACCTGATCCCTTCCTGCCTGAGCAGCGACCTCCTTCCCGGGCTCTGCTCTTACCCCAACATTCCCTGCTTCTCCCCAGCTACCCAGCTGGGTTTCACACGCGCCAGCCCCAACCTCTGCCTTTCCGACCATCTGTCCCCTTTGCTCGTCCAAAGACCTTTTTAGCGACCCCATTAATGTCCAGCCCAGTCAAACATCTTCCTCACCCACCAGTACCAGCGACTCCCCATTTTTCTAGCAATTTTCCTCAACTGCCAGCCCCAATTCCTTCTGGCCCTCCTGACCACATACCCCACCCACCCCAACGTTCTTCAGTGGCCTCTGATCTTGACTCAGAGGGCAAGTTATTTTACAAAACTTACAGACCCAAAAATTTCCTTCCCACACAACGTTCTACCCCGGGCTCTCTAATACCTGCCCTTGTTCGACGTTCCCTTCCAGCTCGACTCACTGCTACTCCAACCCCTTTAGAAGCACTCCCTGTTTTGAAGTCTTCCTGTTTGTCCAGTCTTCCCCCTCACCAACAGATCCCCACTCATCCTTACATTGCTCCATTGCCTGAAAGGTCTATTAGTTTAGATCCTTTTCAGTCAGTCCAGCAACCCACTGGACCAACCCCAACATTGTCAAAGGTGCCTCAAGCCTTTGTAGATCATCCATCTTCCTCAGTTCTCTCTCAACCACTGCCTTGTCATTCTCCTTCCTCCTCTCTGTCTACATCTCCTTCTGCTTCCTCCTCTTCACCCTCTGTACAATTTTCTTCCTCTTCATCTGCTCTCTCCTCCCCTTCTTCTTCCTCTTCTCTCTCTCCCGCCATACCTCCATCTCTCCCTCTTTTCCCCTCCCCAGTACATTCATCTCCTTCTCCATGCTTGCCTACAACCTATTTAGGTTTTCCCTCTCCAATTCCTCCTGGTTCTTCATCCTTTATGATTTCTTCTTCCTTTCCCCCTTTGCTGCACTCTCCCTTTCTTTGCACCTCCCCATCTTCTTTTATTCCTTTCCATCCCTTTAATCCTCCTCACTGGGGGAAGAAAGTAGAGAAGAGAAGAGAAGCAAGTGGAGTAGAGAAGAAAGAAATAGAGAAGAAAAAGTTGAAAGACGACAACTTTAAAGGTAACTAAATTGAGTTTATTAGTTATTTTGTAGATTTACCAGTGTTTTGTTTGGGAATGATGAGTTAATGGGAAAAGTGCAGGAAAGCCTGCCAGTTAGAGAGAGAAACATGTTCTCACTGTTCAAGAACTTGTGTTAAATACATTCTTGTTCTTCTGAGAGACCAATGGTCATGAAAGAAGTTAATCGTGTAGTACTCACTGGCCTTGACATTCCCAACTATCCAAATAAAAATATATATGGGTGTTGGAGATAGGTATATGTCACCTGCCATGTTTCAGACCCACCCCAAATATTTTTATCATCATTGGACTGGATAACTAAACTCAAAGGAATTGTAAATAACTTCCCTTGGCATTCACATTTCTGATTCCAAGGAAACAGCAGTCAGATCTTTGATATGCCTCATCTCCATCTCATCTTCCACTAAATCTTCCTCTGTTCTGTTTTTTCACTGTGCACATAAATGGAAAATTAACTATTAGAAGTGTCACAGGAATGCAGAATTCTACAAAAGAAAATAAAGGAAATAGACTAGGGGTGTGTGTTTCTTTCTGCTGAATGAAATGCATGTTTCATGTGCAAGAGCCTCAGTTCAATCCCTAAGACTGCATGGTCCCCCAGTCACTACCAAGAGTAACCCCTAAGAAGAGAACCAAAAGTAGCTCCTAAACATAGCTGGGTATGCCTCCACCTCACAAAAAGGAAGTTATTAAATTATAGCAAAAGATAATGTCATCCACATATAGTTAGTTGATGGCACTATGGATCCAACAGTAGATTGCATTAAAGGGACCCCTCTGGGACATGAAAACCAGAATTACATGTGCAATACAATCAGAAATACAGATGTTTATATTCTCCTCCATAGAGTGAGAGCTTAGTTTCCAAACAAGAACAGTAATTCCTTTTTCTTTCTTTTTTTTTTTTTGTTTGTTGTTTTTTGGGTCACACCCAGGGGACCATGTGGGACACCGGGGGATCGAACCGCGGTCCGTCCAAGGCTAGCACAGGCAAGGCAGGCACCTTACCTTTAGCGCCACCGCCCGGCCCAAGAACAGTAATTCCTAACATGCAGTTGTTACCATTTCTGTTAGCTCAGATTCTCAAACAACTTTGTTAGAGTTTTACAGCCATGACATCAACTTAGAACTAAAAGTAATGCAGAAAATTATTTTGCAGACAGAAATGTTCTCAAAAAAGATGAGGGCTGGGGCCCGGGAGATAGCATGGAGGTAAGGCGTTTGCCTTTCATGCAAAAGGTCATTGGTTCGAATCCCGGTGTCCCATATGGTCCCCTGTGCCTGCCAGGAGCAATTTCTGAGCATGGAGCCAGGAGTAACTCCTGAGCACTGCCGGGTGTGACCCAAAAACCAAAAAAAAAAAAAAAAAAGATGAGGGCTAACCAACACATTTACATTATTTCTGTGTATTTTTACCCAAGCAGTCGAGGAATGAAATTTAATAATGAAAGAACAGCTGGGGTGCTTCTACATGAAGGTGACAAAATATTTTATCATCACTGTTATTCCATCATCATTTTTTGTTGGAGGGGTGGAGTGTGGGGTTGGAGTTGCAGTGTTCATGGCTTATTCCTGACTCTGTGCTCAGGGAATCGCTCCTGTTAGTGCCTAGGGAACCATGCAGTGCCTGATATCCCACCAACAGTCGGCTGTGTAGAAGGCAATACCTAGCCCTCGGTATTTCTCTGGCATCCACAACTATTTTTATTTGTCTATTGCCTGCCTTAAATTTCCACTCTGTGTATTCCTCCAATATCCTTAAATGTGATTATCTGAACACATAGATTACATGTATATGTCACAAATATGTGCAAATAAATAAAACTTCATTGAAATGTGCTAAATCATTATTTTTTATATTTGGTTCACAGAACTGTAGATAATGCCTTGCCCTTATCCTTGTCAAAAAGTGATCACAAGCATCAGAAGCCTCTCTTATCCAACATCACGTGTGATCAAGAAAGGAAGGGAAACATCAGGGAAAACATGGCTGCTAATAAATATGTGTTCCAGCTTAAACTGGAGGAAACTCAGAAACTCTTAGAAGATCAGCATCTAAGCAGTCTGCAAGTATGAAACTGTTACTGATATTTTCATAGATAATAATCTTGTCCCTTTTTTTCAGTTTCTCCACTAAAGGTGTTTTGCCAATAATGAAAGTTGACACAAATTCATCACAGACACTTGAGAAATTTTTTAATATTTTTGTCCTTTTACTCATTTTTCTATTTTTTTATTATTTTTATGTCATACATAAAAATATGCTTTATAAGTTAGTTTCTGACGAATACAAAATCTGTAAGTATAATGATTAGATATTGGGCTATAAAATACAACCTGAAATTATAATACATGTGATTAAGTTCTTAGTAAAAATATGTCAATTTGCTAGAAAAGGTGTTTTTGTTCTCTCTCAAGAAGGATTTTACTACACCCTCCCTACCATCCAAAAGTAACTATATATTTTCTTTGATTTCCCTAAAAATTTCATGCACTTTTTTTGAGTAATTCACTTATATGATATTTCTGATGGTATAATAATAATAGTATATGGTTTGAATGTACAAACTTGTCATGATTCATGCACTAACAGCAGCAAAGCTCAAAAATCAAAATGGGGGTGCAGCCAGAGCAATAGCACAGCAGGTAGGCTGTTTGCCTTGCATTTGGCAAACCTTGATTTGATCTCCAGCATCCCATCTGGTCTCCTGAGCCTGCCAGGAGTAATTTCTGAGCACAGGGCTAGGAGTAACCCAAGTGCTACCAGGTGTGACACAAAACAAAAAACAAACAAAAAAAAATAGGAGAGTGTTTCTGGTATAACCCTACACAACTGATCTGTACTGATCTGTACATAGCTCTGCACTGATCTGCCTGCCCAAATTGTCTGAATATCCCCTATTGTGCTGGCCTGAGTACAGCTTTAGGAAACTTCAAAAAAGTTTAAAAAAAGATCAATCCATTTTATTTCTTAAATCATTTTCTTTTTTTAGGAGTTTTGTCATGAAGTGAATCAGATAACCAATTCTGAAGTCCTATCCAGTATAGACAGTCTGGAGGCTGGGGACCATGAAAAACCATACTCACTGCTGAGCAAGGAAGCAGACACCTCAGCCCAGAAGAATTCTGTGGTCCCAGAATCAGCAAATCTACAGTCAACCAACCTTCACAAAAGGTGCTTTCATCAAGACACACTGTCATTCTCTAAAGTTCAACATATAAATAATTGGCTTACAAATTTAGATGATCCAAGTCTTCAAACTGGCGTACCTTTCTCAGATATTTTAAGTCAATCCAGTGTTCTAGCCTCACATGAAAGTTTTGATAGTAAAGGGGAAAATCCTTTTGATCTGAACAGAACTATGGAAGGAGTCACAAATTCAGCAGATAATCCTGTAACCTTTGTAAGTGCTTCACCCACATTTGCCCAAGATAGCAAAAAGAAAATTACCTCTGAAACAAGCAATGTGGGGGTAGTCAGCTCCTCCGCTGCAGCCTTCAGAATGGAGAAGCCTCTAGTTACTAAGAGCCCGAGACTTGAATTCCAGAAAGCCTGGATCACTACAGATTCTCTCCCCAAGGAAATGCCTCCGTTTTCAGATCAAGAGAAATATTCTGAATTAACTCAAGAAAATGGACCGACTTCCTATGTCCCTGCAGCAAATCCTTTACTCTTGCCATCTGATACACAGCCAGCAAGGCCTTTACCAAAAAACAGTGGACTTATAAACATTAACACAGGACAACAGTGTTCTTTTAAATTAGGTAAACCAAAAGATGTTAAAAAAGAAAAACAATATTTGCATTGCTATAAGCAAAAGTTGCCTTTATTTTCAGATATTTTTCAAGCTCCGTGTATACCTCACAACTCTGTTGCAAATAATGAACAGAAAATAGCTGAAACAGTATCACCTGATGTAATTTCTAATTATGACTTGGGTGGTCAGCACAAGGAAATAAAATACAGCATTCATGAAAGAAATGGTATAATATTTCTTAAAAGTATTTTAAAAAAAGAATCTAAATATGAACATGATTATTTTAAAGCTCTAGTTTTAAACCAAGGTTTTAAAATAGGTAATAAAAAAGCTGCAGCTATTAGAGATAGTATTGAATTAACAAAAGAAAAGGGTAATGGTACAGAAACTCTAAAGACCATTAAAAAGCTCCGATGGTTTGATGAAACTGGAAATGCAGGAAAAAATGTTGAAGGGAATAATTCACTAAATAGAATAGAATTACCTGAAGCGTGTTCTCAAACGCTCTATACTGAAACTGTAAGTGATTCTGCCGCCAACATAATTCCAGGTAGTACTATCAGTTCTGCTGATGTCAAAAAGCCAAAGGATAATTCTGTCTCTGAAAATGTCACCAGTTTAAAAGGATTTGGAACAGCCCAAGTATCTTTGAAATGTTTTATTCCTTCAGGTTATAAGTTCGCTAAACAAGCCTGGCTAGCCTCAGAAAAAGAGGACAGTCCATCCCCTGCCCATAGTGGTGTTTCTAGAGCTCAGAGAGTTGGCCTGCAAAGAGGTAGAGTGAAAGTCATCAGAAGAACAAGACCTGCTAAAGTCCAAGCAGGCTCCATGCATCCAAATAGAAAAGGCACTGTCATTCGACCACAGTCTACATGCAAAGCCAACATGCTTTTACAAGCTCCAAGTAAACCTTTTATACCTCATCCTCCTCCTCAGCCTCCACCAAAAATTAGAAGTGGTAAAAAATTTCAAGTGTCTCAGTGTCAACCAAGAATGCATGAAGATTCTCAAAATATTGCGAGTAACTGTTTTAATCCCAAACATTCACTTCCAACAGAACACAAATTGAGTCAGAAAAGTGACCTCCCATTCTCAGCTGTTTGTTCTGAGCTAGCTACTGTGATGTCATCTCCATCAGGTTACTCGGAAGGCCAAACCTTAGCAACAAGAAATCATTTCATTGGCGCTCAGATGGGTCCTCAGCAAAATGGGACATTCTATAGTACCCAGAGATGTCTTGATGATGAAGAAACTCAAGAGACTGTTACCCTGGGTGAAAAACAACATAATGTTCTAGATAAAAATGGAAAAACTGCTGGTAAGAAATTTGTGGTTTTATAAGTTAAAGCAAGTACTTTAGCTTCTGAGAAATATGAGGTATGGTATGGTACACCTCAGAGGTACTAATGTATAGGGATAATTGATTTTCTTTAATGTAGTAAGTAACTGGTCACTGAAACTTTAGAAAAGCACAAATGTGCTCATCTACATAAGTGGAAAAGCATAGAAACAGACAAGGGGCCATGCTTTGGGACAAGGGGGACCCAGTATATATTTACAGCCTCTGTATATTTCATTACTTGTTTGCTTAAAAGATCGAGAACAAAGAGGTTCTTGTTAATTATATCTTCCTGTCATCCCATTATTGTAAACAAAATTTCCTGTCAAAATATGCACAACGAAAAGTTACTATTTAGGGCCAGACAGATAGCACAGCTGTAGGGCGTTTGCCTTGCACGAAGCTGATCCAGGACCCAGGTGGTTTGAATCCTGGCATCTCATATGGTCCCATGAGCCTGCCAGGAGCGGTTTCTTTTTTTTTTTTTTTTTTTTTTTTGGTTTTTGGGCCACACCCAGTGACGCTCAGGGGTTACTCCTGGCTATGCGCTCAGAAGTCGCTACTGGCTTGGGGGACCATATGGGAAACCGGGGGATCGAACCGAGGTCCGTCCTAGACTAGTGCAGGCAAGGCAGGCACCTTACCTCCAGCGCCACCGCCCGGCCCCCAAAGGAGCGATTTCTGAGTGCAGAGCCAGGAGTGACTCCTGAGCACCGAAGGGTGTGACCCAAAAACAAAAACAAACAAACAAAATGATACAATTTACTCTAATGAAGTGGATAAATGTGGTTATGGTGTTTTGGTTTTTTTTTAAATGTTAACAACTTAGCAACAGCTTAACTTTCATCTGGTATGTGTGCTGGCTTGTAATGTGTAGAAAAAAGATAGAATTTTCTTCAAGCATTTCTGAAAATTGTGGCATACTATTCCCTCAGTATCTGGCTGACTTGTGAAATTAACCTGTTCTCCTGAGGGGATGGTTTGGATGTCCATAAATTCCCCCCAACCAGTAGGAATTGGCTTCCTGTTGAGAAGTAGAACTTGGGGGGAAGGTAAGTAGTCAGAAGCACTCTCCCGTGAGTAAACTTTGGAGTGGGGTTACACCCAACAATTCTTTTCTTGAAGGAAAGATTAGGTGGCATCTCGAGTATTCTCACAGCTCTACTGAAGTATGTCAAGTCTGGAGCAGTTTCTCAAATATTTTCCAACCTTGTGTCTTTACAGGAGCCCCTTGTCCCATAGTGTGGCCTGTTGTCTTCCCCACTTATACGATTTTTACCTGTGGCCTCCTTTCAATGTCCTGGAGGACCATAATGTGCCATATGGCCCCCAGTTGAGAAATGAGAGTCTAAGGAAACTATACTGTTCATGTTTAAATCTGATTTCACCTGTTAATATGATTCACCAGAAAGATAGCTCAAGTGGTAAAATACATGTTGAACTGTGTGAAGCCGCACTCGATCCCTGGCACTACATAGTTCCCTAAGTGCTGCTAACCAGAGCACCAAATATTAAAACTATTAAGACTACCACTGAGCCAAGTAGTGCCAGGAGTAGTCCCATGATTAATATTATTTAATTAGGAATTACTAATTAACTTGATGGCAAAAATGCTTAATGTAAGAGAAAATACCAGACACCAGAATGAAGGTGAAGTCAAAAATATGGATTAGTTATGTAGTAAATATTCCCAATTGGGAAATTTCTTTGTAACTAAAAACTGGATTGTCTAACTGAAGAAGAAAAATAATTCATAGTAATTTAAACTTTATTTGTTCTTCAAGCCCATGTTCTCCCTTGACCATATTTTGCTCTTCTCTTTATTTCTTTGCTTGCTTGCTTTTCCACTCTGGACAAGCCCATGTTCTTTCTTGATCATGTATTTCTCTCTTTCCCTTCACATCTTTCTAAATACATTTGTTAAATAAAAGCTATTTGGGGGCCAGAGAGATAGCATGGAGGTCAGGTGTTTGCCTTGCATGCAGAAGGTCAGTGGTTCGAATCCCAGTATCCCATATGGTCCCCTGAGCCTGCCAGGAGCAATTTCTGAGCATAGAGCCAGGAGTAACCCCTGAGTCCTGCTGGGTGAGACCCAAAAACCAAAAAAAAAAAAAAAAAAAAAGCTATTTTAATTCACCATATGGTCCCTGAGTATAGAGCCAAGAAACCTTGAGCTCCATGGGATGTTCTTTTACATCTTTTAAAATGATCTACATTTTACCATTTTACAAGACTGAGAATTTACTGTTTTTAGAATCATAAAGCACAAAAATTAATGATTATACTACAAAGCAAGCTAGTATAAGAATCAAACTATGACCAGAGAGATAGTACAGTGGGTAGGTTTGCCTGTGCATGTGTCTGACCCAAATTTGATACCCTGCACTCCATATGGTCCCCAAGCCCTACCAGGAGTAATCTCTGAGCACAGATCCAGGAATTAGCCCTAAGCATTGCCAGGTATGGCCCAATAATAAAAACAAAATTAAACCAGCGCTGGACAAGTGAGTACTAACAAACATTGCCACTACCAACTTCTCTCATTTGGAATCTTCTTTTCCTCAAGAGAATTTTGTCTGCTTTGTATGTTCATGATATATGTAAAAGAGTGCTTTGTCAACTATATATCTATGTGTATATAAATAATGAGTTTGATTACTGATTTTTAGGTAAGCATAAACTGCCCTCACTGGAGGGAGGAGAGCATTGCTTTATTTTGCTTATCTCCATGTCCTAGCATCACACTTTTTTTCCTGGTTCTACCCTACCTACTTCCTACTAGCCAGTAAACTGCCTTGCTGAAGCTTATCTTTAACTATGAACTAAAAGCTCTTCTCTGCTTAAAGAAACATACCAGAGACCACAAGTGATTACTCACAAAATAATGTGTGATAACTGACTTTTACATAACCTGGTGCTGGAAAACTCCAGCTTAGGATGGATGACAGTTCACTTGAACATTGAAAAGGCAAAAAAAAAAAAAAAAAAGCTGTTCTGGCTGCTGACAGTATCATGAGTATCACAGATGCAGTAAAAAGTGAACAACTTATTTTGATTAAAATGTTGATTCCCGGGGCCGGAGAGAGATAGCATGGAGGTAAGGCATTTGCCTTTCATGCAGAAGGAAAACGGTTCGAATTCCAACATCTCATATGGTCCCCTGATTTCTGAGGATAGAGCCAGGAGTAACCCCTGAGCTGCTGGGTGTGACCCAAGAACCAAAAAAAAAAAAAATTTTGATTCCTATATAGTCTTGCAGTAAAGTATTTTTCTTCTTCTTTATATTTGTATTTTGACTCATGCCTTAATTGCCCGGGGTTTTTTCCTAGATCTGAACTAGGGGATGACTCCTACTGGAAGTTGGAGGACCATATGGAGTTCTAAATCCAAGCCAGCCACATGCAACTCTGTGCTATTTCTCCTATTCTTTTTGTTTGTTTGTTTGTTTGTTTTTTTGGGGGGTCACACCTGGTCACGCTCAGGGGTTCCTCCTGGCTCTGTGCTCAGAAATTGCTCCTGGCAGGCTCAGGGGACCATATGGGATGCCGGAATTCGAACCATCGCCCTCCGGCATATGAGGCAAATGACCTACATCCATGCTATCTCTCCGGCCCTATTTCTCCTATTCTTTCAATTAAATTCCAGGATTTCTTTGCACAGCAGGCTATGTGATACTATCTTTGGGGGAAATTTACTTCAATGACAGACTATAAATCCAAAATGAGCACCACACTTTTTAGTTCACTATTGTAAAATATAGAACTAGGGGCCGAAAAGATAGCACAACAGTAGGGTGTTTGCCTTGCAAGCGGTTGACTCAGGACTGAGGTTGGTTTGAATCCCAGCATCCCATGTGGGCCCCGGAGCGTGCCTGCCAGGAGCGATTTCTGAGCACAGAGCCAGGAGTAACCCCTGAGCGCTGGGTGTGACCCCAAAAATAATAAAATAAAATATGAAACTAGTTGATAAGTATGAAATCTTTGCATGTATGAAGCCCTGAGTTTTATTCCCCATGTTTCCAAATGAGACTTCACCACTCAGAATGTGGTTCAGAGATGAAAGCCATGCTATGTGAATGTTCTGGGCTCAACCCCAACACATACCCAGAAAAAATTAAGTTTTATAATTAAAAAAAAAAAAAGTAAACTTCTCAGATGAGAAATTTTGGTGATTTCATTATTGTAACTATACTGTACACAGTATATTTGAGAAGCTCAATAAAGGTTTGTTGGCCTAATTAATTAAAACAACTTGTTTTTTGCACTAATAATTATCTACTCCCTTGTATAATGTTTATATTCTACTGGATTTGTTTAAGATTCTGCTATTATCAGAGGAAAACAAATGGCTGAAAATAAGCGGAGAAATCTTTTAGAGCAGAAAAGACAAAATCCTAGATCTGTAGAACAAAGGTTCCGTGAACAGATAAATGTAAGTACAGTCTTAATAAAATTACCCAATAACTGCTTGAAAAACTGCTTGAAACCAAGAATGTTCTTAAAGGAATGCTATGGCTGTAAATTGTGCATCACAACAAATATAAAAGACAAAAACTATTTGTGTGTGGGTTCTGTTAGTTTGGTTTTGGGAGGCCACCCCACTGATGCTTGGGGAACACGTGGTGCCGGAAATCAAATCTGAGTCTCCTGCAATCAAAGCATTAGGACTATCCCTTTGAGTTATCTCCTGGGCCCAGGGAGGAAGAACCATTTTAAATCAGTCTTTAGGGGCCATAAAGATAGCACAGGGGTTAAGGTGTTTGCTTTACTTGTGGCCAACCCTGATCCAATCATTTGCACCATATCTAGCCTCCTTAGAATCACTGGACGTGTCCACCATGCACGGAGCCAGGAGCAATCAGTATACCCGGTATAACTCCAAAATAAACAATTGAAAGTCATTTTTGTCTTCTCTTTAGTTAGTACTTTTGATATCACTCAACCTACTTTCATCTTCCTAATATCCAAAACAATATAGTCTGAAATTTTTTCTAATCCTATTTTAAATATTGAGTTATAGAACAATCTTATTCCTGTGATTCTTAATATATGCTCTAGTAAAAGAAAAATTAGTGGGGGCCGGGCGGTGGCGCTGGAGGTAAGGTGCCTGCCTTGCCTGCGCTAACCTAGGACGGACCACGGTTCGATCCCCCGGTTCCCCATATGGACCCCCTTGCCTGCCAGGAGCGACTTCTGAGCGAATAGCCAGGAGTAACCCCTGAGCGTCACTGGGTGTGGCTCAAAAACCAAAAAAAATAAAAATAAAAATAAAGAAAAATTAGTTTCTTGAATGATAATAGCTTAAATATATATACATCAATTAGAAGTTTTAACAGTGTCTATTTTATGAATTTCAAAGATGGAATTATTTATTCTGCTCCTTTAGAATTTTGGACAAACTATCCAGCTAAGTTCAAATGAGCCACAACAAAATATAAGGAGTACTTCTCACATTGATCAAGGTATGTTTGAGTTTGAACATTTTTCTCTAAGTTTTATTACTTGCAGTTATTTTTTCTTTTCTTTTCTCAAACATTTAACTTTTACATGTCTGCTACATCAAATATTTGGAACTTGAACTCTTCTCACCTGCATATTTAAGTTGCTGGAAATTTTCTTCATTCTATACAATAATATACTGACCATCTTTCTACATTTAATATTTATTCCTAACTCTTCAGTTTCTTTTATTTTGTTTTGGTTTGGTTTGGTTTTGGTTTCTTGGGTCATACCCATTTGATGCTCAGTGGTTAGCCCTGGCTATGTGCTCAGAAATTGCCCCTAGCATGGGGGACCATATGGGGCGCCAGGGAATTGAACTGTAGTCCATCCTAGGCTAGCACTTACAAGGCAGATGCCTTACCTCTAGCACCACCCCTCCGGCCCCCAGTTTCTTTATATGATTGACATATTACCATATTTTAAAATCTAACCTTACTGGGTAAATAATTGGGCAGTTGGCCCCCAGTAGAGATACTATGAATGAAATAATGAAATAATGAATACTTGAACTAAAGAAGAAGCCATTGCTATGGCTTTTCAAATACCACTCAAGGTTTTTTTTTTTGGTTTTTTTTTTTTTTTTTTTGGTTTTTGGGTCACACCCGGCAGTGCTCAGGGGTTACTCCTGGCTCCATGCTCAGAAATTGCTCCTGGCAGGCACGGGGGACCATATGGGGCACCGGGATTCGAACTGATGACCTTTTGCATGAAAGGCAAACACCTTACCTTCATGCTATCTCCCGGGCCCCACCACTCAAGTTTTATCACTTAGAATTCCTATAGTGGTAGGCCAAAGAGATATAGCATATGGGTTATATCCTTGTCTTGCAATCAGCTAACCCTGATTCAATCCACACAGTGTCTGGGCACCAAATACTGCCAGGGGGAGCCCCTAAGCAACAGAAAATGTAGCCCAAATTCTACCTCAAATTCTTCTCTTCATGTAGAATGACTTCTTATATAATGGCCAAAGAAATAGATTTTATTGGGGCTGGAGCAATAGCATAGCAATAGGGTATTTGCCTCATATGCTGCTAACCCAAAACAGACCTGGGTTCAATCTCCAGCAACCCATATGGTCCCCTAAGCCAGGAGCGATTTCTGAGCACATAGCCATGAATAACCCTTGAGTGTCACTGGGTGTTGCCCAAAAATAAAAAGAAATAAAAAAAATAGATTTTACTCATTTTTATTTGTCTCTTTCAAGGAGCAGGGCAAAAGAGCTACAATCCCCAATGCTCAGGGATCATTCCTGGTGGTGCTCAGGAAATATATGCAGTACCAGGAATTAAACTTAAATTGGCCTTAAATTTTATATTATTTCTTTAAATATTTCTCTTACATTTTATTAATAATATTCTTGGTCAGAGAGATGATTTAGTAGAGCATATGCCTTACAAGTGTAATGCCCAGTTTTCAATCAAATATTAGAAAGTTAGAAATATTAATTGAATCTTTATCAGTGAAAATGACTTAAATCAGTGTTTTTGTTGTTTGGGGTATACTTTGGTAGTTATATTTTTGTCTTAATAACTTAATCAGGGCCCGGGAGATAGCATGGAGGTAAGGCGTTTGCCTTTCATGCAAAAGGTCATCGGTTTGAATCCCGGTGCCCCATATGGTCCCCCATGCCTGCCAGGAGCAATTTCTGAGCATGGAGCCAAGAGTAACCCCTGAGCACTGCAGGTGTGACCCAAAAAAGAAAAAAAATTTAAAAAAAATAACTTAATCATTATTTTTAAGATTCAAGAAATCTCCTAATCTAGGGCCAGAAAATAGCACAGTGGTAGGGTGTTTGCCTTACAGGCGGCTTATTCAGGATGGACGGT
>PVKC010022320.1:0-17755 GCA_004027635.1 Crocidura indochinensis
CTTCCTTCCTTCCTTCCTTCCTTCCTTCCTTCCTTTCTTTCTTTCCTTTATTTTTCTTGCTCTCTTTCTTTCCTTTCCCAACCCAGGATTGATCCTCAGCATCCCATATACTCTCAAGCACCACTAAAAATAATTCCTAAATGCAGATCCAGGAGTATCCCTGAGCATGACTGAATGTTGTCCCAAACACATAAACAAGCAGATGAAAATATTGGCTGCTAGCTATTCATCAAGCACTTGGAAGACTCTTGTAGAGAAAGAAACCTGTGTGCAACTCCAATGATGGTGCCCCAAGGTGGGCACACACACACACACACACATACACACACATATACACAGGTAAGTGGTGTGTCAGGTTGTTGGTCGTGTGTTGTCAGCCACATTTCTCAGGTCTGAACATCAAATCTTATCAATTATGCTTCCTTTGTTGGGAAGGAGGGCAGCAAGGACTTTCCCAAAGCCTTTTCTGTCACTGAGCACCTGCAGAACTTGCTCAGTGGAAGCTGGTAACTCTACCTCTCCAAATGATGCCTCATTATGCACTTTTTGGTTGGGGAGACCCTCTGAATTCCCACTCTCTTTTTTTCTTGATAGTGATTGCTTGTTCTTCCAGGAAGACTGTGTTTACCCTGCTAAATTAAGCTCTGAATTAATCTTCTTAAGGGAAGATGACTTCCAGAGCATGTGCTGCCTAGGTTCCATAAGCCTGGAGAAGAGAAGCAGGCCCTTATAAAGCCTCTGTAAGGAAATGGAAGAAAGGTCAGACTTACAGTACTCCAGAGAAAGGGTTGTAAATAGAATTGCTTTCCTTGGTTGATTTTAAAGCTTTGGGGACAGACAAAGCTTAGAATGAAGTACAGAATTAGCTGTTCAAACATCGCTAGGCTAAGGAAAGCTTCTTCAAAGACACAGTGCTTATCCATCAGCCCAATCAGTCAGACCTCTAATTCTTCTTTTATATAAACATCAAATGCAACTCCCCCATAGACTAGAACTGAAAAAAATAGTTCCAAAAATACATAACATATATGTGGGAACTCTGAATTTTATCTCTACCATTATTTGGTCT
The DNA here is from genome assembly GCA_004027635.1 of Crocidura indochinensis. NCBI lineage: Eukaryota > Metazoa > Chordata > Mammalia > Eulipotyphla > Soricidae > Crocidura > Crocidura indochinensis. The sequence continues at coordinate 1,070 of PVKC010022320.1, forward strand.
CTCATTCTCACAGTGGGTATCTCCCCTCACCTACCATCAAATAACCTGCAAACATTGCTTTACAGTATTTCTATAAGCTGATTCATGCCAAAGAGTTTTTTTTTGGGGGGGGGGGTCACACCCGGCAGTGCTCAGGGGTTACTCCTGGCTCCATGCTCAGAAATTGCTCCTGGCAGGCATGGGGGACCATATGGGGCACCGGGATTCGAACAGATGACCTTTTGCATGAAAGGCAAACGCCTTACCTCCATGTTATCTCCTGGGCCCCTAAAGAGTTTTTTTTTTGAGCTGATTTTTATTCCAGTTGCTTCACTGAATGACAGACTCTCTATGACAACTTTTTTTTGGTCTTTGTCCTTGTACAGTGATTTGTAGTTATCCAAAAAGAATCTTTTGGTAATATTTCATATTAAAAGCAGGAAACAGGGACTGGCTCTTTAAACTATGTGGCTTAAAGAAATTCTCATCTGCAAATTACATGATTTGGTATTTCTGAAGCCCAGGACTGTGGAAAAATAGGTTTCTGTTGTTTTAAGCTACCAGGTAATGATCACAGAAGCCCAGGAAATGAACAGAGCCCCAAAGTAGGGAAGATCTGGGTTTGTTTAAAACTCCGAGGGTAATGCTGTGACTAATGAGAAGGGCAGCTTGAGATGCTGGGGGAGAGTCTGTGTGTAAGCCACACTAGGGTAAAAGAAGTTGGAAAGAAGTGTGGACTATTTTCTCTAATGGGAAGCCCAGTTTGAAGGGGAAACTACGATGACCTACACTTTTTGTAATGCTGAGGACTGAACTCAGCACTAGGCATGTGAAGCATGCACCTTAACATCAAGTTGCACTGCAACCAGAGTAATGACCTATTTATTAAAAAATGGAGAGAGAGAGAGAGTGTGTGAGAGAGAGAAAGAGAGACAGAGAGAGAGAAAGAGAGAGAGAAAGAGAGAGATCCAGACAGTATAGAGAGTGGATTGTTGCCTTGTTGGGGATGGTCATTTTACAGAGGTAGCAGAGATCCAATCAACATCTCTTTGGGGATACTTTTTCTTTAGAGGATAAAATTCACAGACTTCCAATAGATTGGATAGGGGTGGGGGTAGGAGCTTGAGAAAATAATGATGTTTTGATAACTGTTTAAAACCAACAGAGAGGATCTTGGTAAAGCCTAGAGAAGAAAAACAGATTTAAAACAGGATATGAGAACTGTGTTCAGTCCTGAACACATGAATTTTGAGATGACTGAGGATTATGCCCAGAGAACTGCCAGGTGAGCATCCAGTTATACAAAACTGCAGCTTAGGGAAGATACGTCGTTTACAGAGTTCATTACAGAATCATTCGAGAGGTTATGCAATGTGTGATCCCCAAGGAATTCAGCTTAGAGAAAACAGCTCAGAATCAGATTTTGAGAAATACCAACCTTTGAGATTGGACAGAAGGAAGATGATCCAATAAAGGAGATGGGGGAAGTTGGAACAGTATAATGTCTAGAGGCCAGGAGAGGAAAGGGTTTTTGTTATTTTATAGCATGCTCAACTCCTACAAAGGCTGCTAGGAAGTCAAATAAAAGAAGACCACAAAATGGTCTTTTTTATTCAGCAACTCAGAAATTTCTAAAGACCGTGCCGAAAGCACTATCAGGTGAACGAACGGTGAGGGTGGACGCCAGATTGGGGTGGGTGGAAAAGTGGATGACTCAAAATAAGTTCCAGATGGAAGAAAAGTAAAAACACAAGAACCAAACTATAAAAATATTGTAAGAAAATGTAGGAGCATATTTTTTGTAATCTTAGGAAAAGCCTTAAAAGAAACACATAATCAAAACACATCAAAATCACAAATCAATACTTTAAATCTCTCATGTGTTTCTAAAAAAGACCATATACAATTTTTAGGTAGAAAATAATCTACAGATTTTAATAGTAAATATCTTATCCTTGCAATATAGATAAAAATGATGAGCATTCAGCACTTATAAGGAGTTCTATCAATCTATTAAAAAGACATACATAATCTAACAAGGAAGGCATTATGAAGTTGGTTTGGGGTCACAACCAGTGATGTTCAGAGGTTACTTCTGACTCTATGCTCAGGAATTACTCTGGACAGTGTTTAGTAGATCATATGAGATGTAAAGAACTGAACCCAGGTCTGCTACATGTCAGCAAACGCCCTACCTACTATACTATCACTCCAGCCCCAATTAATAAGTTGTTTTTGTTGTTGTTGTTTTTTTTTTTTTTTTGGTTTTTGGGTCACACCCGGCAGTGCTCAGGGGTTACTCCTGGCTCCATGCTCAGAAATTGCTCCTGGCAGGCACGGGGGACCATGTGGGGCACCGGGATTCGAACCGATGACCTTTTGCATGAAAGGCAAACGCCTTACCTCCATGCTATCTCCCAGGCCCCAATTAATAAGTTTTTATTTATTTATTTATTTATAGTTTAGTTTTTGGGTCACTCCAGTGGCGCTCATGGGTTACTCCTGGCCCCACATTCAGAAATTGCTCCTGGCAGGCTCGGGGGATCATATGGGATGCCGGTATCCAAACCAATAACTTTCTGCATGAAAGGCAAACGCCTTACTTCCATGTTATCTCTCCAGCCCCAATAATAAGTTTTTTAAAATATATTTTATTTTTTGTAATCAAGACATGTTTGTTTCAAGTGTCATTTAGGGAAAGGGATTGAATATTCTTAAACATGTTCTATCATAGAGGGAGTATAAACTAATATAGCCATGAAAGGAAATTGTCATTATTGATAAACAAGATCATTTTTCTATAATCTGCCCTTCAGAAACACATGTATGTCTATAGAAACAGTTCTTCATTGAATCTGTTACAGAGATGTGTAATCAAGCTATCATTCTGACTGGTTTCCATTTTAGAACTCTGGATTCTCTTCCAACTGAGGCCTCCATTTTCATGTGGGCTGTCAATTGGTGGCTACTGTTAGAGAAGGGAGCCACATTTTCTGCTACGTGTATCCTATTCTTTACCACGACATAGCAACTGTCTACTTTAAAGGCAGGGAAAAGATTTCTCTCCAGAATAATCAGCCAAAATTAAGTCTTATATTACATACTTTATTCAAGAGAGTGACTGTCCTGTATGGCAAAGTGGATGACATTAAGAAAACTATTGATGGAAATTATTCCAGTCTGGTTGTAAAGTAAATAAAAGCTGTTGGTGATTTGCTGCTTATAAATTTAGCGTATTTCGTAGGTAAATAACAATATGCAGCTGCACAATATCAGTATATCAGGTTTTAAAATAGCTTACTGGGATGGGCTTATAGAACAAAATCATTGCCTTTTGATCACATTAAAAGGGATAACCAATACAAATTAAATCCTGAAAAAAAAATCACCTGAGTTCTAAGTTTCCTTCCAGTTCTCTGGCCTGCTGCTGCTTGTACAAACATTTCCATAGATTCTTATCTCCGGAGAGTGCTGGGATATGCTGTCAAAAGCAAATTATCTGCAGAGTTTTATAACCTGGGTTTTGTTTTCCTTCTTTTCCAAATGTGAATAAGTTCATTAATGATGTAGGACTTGATTAGTACTAAATAGGAACAACACCAGAAGAAAAGTGTGTGTGTGTGTGTGTGTGTGTGTGTGTGTGTGTGTGTGTGTGTTCTCATGTGTGCTTCCTACAGAGTTTTGTCATCTTTGGAACATTTGCAGAATAAAACAAAGGTATCCCCCAGCCCTGCTGCTCCCTGTGGCTATGGTAACAAAAAGATGTGTTCTTTGGACCATTTCTGCTGCCCCAGCAGTCTATCAGAGGTTTCCCCTTTGTCATTAATCCACCATCATGAGCAAATTGTTTTGTCAGTTGGCCAAGACCTCCAGATACTCATGGATCACGTTAGCAGGAAACTCCAGCTGTGCATGTGGAGGTGGGATAGCAGTGCCTTAAAGAAGTCTCATTTTTATTGAAAGTTGTCATAATCTTTCTATTAGGTTCAACAACATTAGATAAAAACACATCCCTGACCATTTTTACATCTGGAACTTAACAGTCCCAATGGGTATATTCAGGTACATCCCAGGGAATAATCACCAAAAAAATCTGGAAATTATTTTAAGAACCTAAGAAAGAACTCTTCATTATACCAAGATACTTATGAATATTAGATGCTGTGTCAATCTCCTAAATAGCCTGAGAATAATCAGTCTCTATAGTAACCCCTTCTTCCTCACCTTTTCTGGCTGTAGTTCATTAATTTCCATTTCTTTAGATTTGGGTTAGCCTATATTCCACCTTAGTATCTCCTTTAGCATGATGCATATTTTGAGTCTTTGGTACTTGTTGATCCATTGTAAATGAACAGTAAATACCAACCGTTGGTATTGCCTGTGTTTTAATTTGCTTAATTTTCTAACTTCTTTGCCCATGAGTACTTGGTTGGTGCTAACTGCCTTATTCTTGGTTTAACCATCTATAGCCTGGTTGAGTTATGTTCAAGTTCACTTTTATTCTAATAGTCCAGGTTCTGACTCAATCACTTATCTTTTGTTTTCATTCTCTTCCTAATCCTAACTTTTGCCTTTTAAACTCGAGTATGTGGTACAGTTCAGCCCCAGTTACCATGGATATCCAAATCTTCCCTGCCACAGATGTCAGATTTTCAGATCAGTTCACCCTTAGCTCATACCTGACTCCTCTTTAGAGTACAGCTCAAGTTGGGAAAAGACTGAGGTGAAGATGAGTAGTAAGAGGAAGTAGTAAGAGGAAGATGAGTTGTAAGATGGAAATGGGAGGTAAGTGTTTCTTACCTATATTTCCAGGTCAGTTAGGAGCTGGATGTTAAGTGGGATTATTTGGGCTCTAACATATGGATAGAGGTCAAAATAAACCTGTAAAAATGATAGAATCAAATGGCCCCTTTGAAAATGTCACCATGTCTAATAATAACTGTTGAAAGCAAAGTTTAAAATACTTCTCATTTTGTAGTAATTTTGAATCTAAAGAGCACCTTTGCATCTCATTGGGTCTAAAATTCTAACACACTGTGCCTTTTTTTTTTTAAACCATGTTAACATTTCTGGAATCTCCCAGATGTATTTTACAACCAGTTACTCTCACTGCTGACCAGGTGTTGATTGTTACTTGCTATCATGGCCTAGAATTTTGAAATGCTTCCATCATGTCTGTAGCTTGAGTGGTGGCAGCCTGGAAAAGTCCCAGAGACAATCATTATGAAACTCTGAGGTGCCAAATTCTTCAGTGGGGAGGATGAGAAGGAGAAGAAGGATAAATCAGCCTGTGTTAGCATTTCTTAAAGTGACAGTCAAAAGAGGGCAAATTAAAGCATTTCAGAGCCATTATAAAAGCTTAGCTTCTTGCACTTTGATGGAGTTCTGCAAGAAACTCTGGTATTAAGGCTCTCAGGGCACAAGAGACTATGTAGAAAACAGAGACAGTTTCTAGTGATGCCATTACAAAGCAACCTGACTCAGAGTATGAGTGTGAAGACGGTTGTCACTGATTTCTCTTGTATTTTTGCATGCATATATTATTAAACCTGCTTTAAAAAACTGAAAACAAACTCTTAATATACATTAACATCCTTCATGATAAGAAGATATTCTCTCAGAGTTTTATAGCATTCTTGTTTTCTTATAGATAATGCATATTAGGGGATGGGGAGATAGTACTGAGAGAAGATGCTTGCTTTTCATACAAGCTGACCCAGCTTTGATCCTCCATACTTCATGTAATCCCTGGAGTCTGCTAAGAGTAAACCCTGAGCATAGTCATGTGTGGCCTCCAAATAAATAAATAAATAAATAAATAATAAATGGCACATCTTATAGATAATGGTTCTCAGATCTTGAAGCGTGTATGCAATTTGTTCATAGAAAATAAGAAGGCACTTTGTCCTCTGTGACTCAATAATTCTCTTCTTGAGTAGCATAGATTCTTAGTTGGGAGGATTCACAGTTTTCTATTCTGAAAGATTGATTCTATGGCCAAAACTACCTTGTGGTCATTGAATATTCATCTCTCCATCTCAAGACACTCATTATGGGGTTGAAGAGGGCATAAGTCACTTGCCTAATGCTGCCAGACTCTGGTTCAATGCCAGTACAATATAGAGTTTCTAAAGAACCATGAAGGGATCACTATTGGACACAGAGCCTGGAATATCTCCTGAGCTATTTATTCCTGAGCATCACTGGTACTTAGGAGTGTTTATTCTTCAAACAAAGAGTCATAGTAGCCACCTACAACAAGACCAAGTTGATAACTACTTTGAAGATCCCAGTGTCTTGTGTGTGCTCAAATAAATACAGTAAAATCTTATGTTAAAACAAAGTAAAATTTACAGTAAACTTTTTGATATAGTAAAAAGAAAAAGTGTGATGGCCCAAAGATACAGTGCTGCTTGGGTTCTGCGGTACAACAGGCTACCTGGACAACTCCAGTGTTATATGGGGACCTGAGAGTTGCACCTAGTGATGCTTGTGAGGGCGTGTGTTGCCAAAGATTCAACTCAGATTGCTATATGCAAGACATGTGTCCTAACTCTTGTACTTTCTCTCCAGACTCTTTTTTGTTTTCTTTCTTTTCTCTGGCAATAATTTTGGTGATAAGCAGACAGAAAAGTGAGTTACGGAAGTTGGTGGGGTTCATGAATACATTTATTTGGCATTCAGAAATGGTACTTCTGTGGAAGACCTACAATGGTATTTAAATATAAAAGAAATAGACAACAGAGGTGGTTAAATGGCATCTTCTAGAAGAAAGATAAAGATATTGGTAAGCTCCAAAGATGAGTCTTTGTTCATGCCCTGGATGAACTCTACCAAAGATGCCCATCAGTGCAGGAATATTCAGCTTTCCCCATATCTGAGTGGTTAGGATATGCTCACTAATTCTGGTTTTTCTTTTCTCTGTAGTATTGGGGGAGTCTCAGGGGCCTATGGTATGGTTATATTGACTAAGTTCTAATCCACTTGACTCTCTAAATTAATGCAGTACTGCCTTCTGAATTGTTAGCAGTAGAATCTAAAACATGAGTTGTTCTTCCAGTGGAGATAGCATATTTGACTGACAAGACATCCTTTGTAGGAAGCTGGTCAGATTTAGACTTACTGGTTCAAATTTGGATGCTGAATTAACGTCAGGAGTACTTGGTAAGTGTGAATTGCATGATACAAACCAAGAAAATTCAAGGTGCCAACTACTAACCTTTGCATTCTATACTCCAATGTTATAAACCATAACTATAAATGATCTTTCTAGTAACTTTTGCTCTTATATGGAAGGAAAAAAATTAGGACAAAGGTGTAAGGTTCACTTGCCCAATCGTTAATGTTTCCATTAGTTACATCAAGCTAAAGAGAGATAAAAGAAACTTAAAAATAAAATAGAGGAAAAAACTTATAAGAGTTATATCCAGGTGATAAGCATCATAGATAAAGAGCCAGGCTAAAGTTGCCAGACTCCTGACAGGGGTTCTGATGTCTACCTCTTAGGATTTCTTTTGAAATGAAGCTTGACATGTAAAGTCTGATGTGTTCACATTTTAGTCAAGGAAGGAGTGACAAAAAGGTGATGGTGAAGTCCTGTCACAGTGTGACATAGGTGAAATGACTAGGAGTTGAAGAGCTCAACTGGGAAAGAGATAAAATGCCCTGGAATGACACTTAGGGTATGTGTGTTTGAGAAAAACAAGTCCCTTTTCCTGTTGATTGAGAGCAGTGCTGCTCCAACTCTGAAAAGCAACCGAGTTACCTGAAGTCTCCTTAAGACTTGGAGACTGAGACCCATCCCCAGAGCTTCTCATTCATTTGGGTCAGGGACCAAGAATTTACCAGGTAAGTAGAGGCTCTTGGTTTCAGAATTGGAGAACAACTAAGAATCCTGGGTTGAGGAAGGCAAGTGAGACTCAGAAAAATGTTGTCTCAAGAAGACCTCTGCTTGCTTATATCCAGGCCCCTCAGAACAGTTGGTTTGGAAACAGATTTTAATATAGCAGGTCCAGTCTTTATAGGCTGGACTTTATGAATGTTTCAGGGAAGAAAGCATATCAAGTGTTTTTGACTCTGTAGAATGTTCAAGAAGCTTTTCCCTGACCTCCACCATGCTCCTGGATGTAGATGTTAACTCCTGGAGATGAAAGAGTAGCTTATCAGGTGAAAGGCTGGATGCAAGAGACCTTATGTTATGTAAAAATAAGTCAATGGGATCCTAAGAAAAGAGGCTTTTTTTGTCATGTAAAGTAATCTTACCATTTTCCTTTGAATCTCAAATTCTTGCTCTTTGACAGGCTACCCCAGGAGACTGTTGGGAGCTCAGGTGAGGCTGTGAGTGGTGTTTGTTAGTTAAGGTGGATTCCTTTCATTCAACAATATCTTCTTACATTTATATTCTGTTAGTAATGGACAGATGTGTGTGTATATATGTATGTATATATATATATATATACATATACATCCATTTTTTAGAACATCAATTTTCTTTTTTTTTTGGTTTTTGGGCCACACCCGGTGACGCTCAGGGGTTACTCCTGGCTATTCGCTCAGAAGTCGCTCCTGGCAGGCATGGGGGACCATATGGGAACCGGGGGATCCAACCGCGGTCCGTTCTAGGTTAGTGCAGGCAAGGCAGGCACCTTACCTCCAGCGCCACCGCCCGGCCCCAGAACATCAATTTTCAATGAGTCTATTTTATAGGCCATGTATACTCATAATATTTTTGAGTTCCCCAAAGAGATTGAGTTTGTGTAAGGTATATCTGTCAATACTTATCATATTAAAAATTAACTAGAAACTTAAAAATTTGTATTTATTAAATAATTTGAAAATAGTTGCAGTAACAACACCTGATATATTTTACCATTTATTTTTAAAAATAAATAAATATGTGTATATATATATACATACATGTCCAGATATATTGCAATGCCAGAGATCAAACCAAAGACCTTATACTCATGCTACTATTGAGTCATGTACTAGAACTAACCCTACAAATAATACGATATACTAAAACACAGTGAATAGAGGGAAAAAAGAGTGGCATTGTTCTACAGTTTTGGAAATAACCTTTATCCTTTATGCTCAACTTTGTAGAAATGCTGGATATCTGGTACAGTAATGGTTAGAGGTAAAATAAGTTACAAGTCTTTTCAGATTATTGTGATCTCTTCTATATTCCTACAGCAAAAATCAATAGATGAGAGCTTCTTGAGGGTTAATTACATTAGAAATATAAAACAATACCTATGAACAATATATCCTCTGTTACATTAAATTCATTGGGGGCCAAAGCTATAATACAGCAAGCAGTTAAGATCTTGCACACAGCCTACCCAGTTTGATTTCTCTGCACTCTAAGAGTAATTCCTGAGTTATAGAGTCAGTTCCCAAACATCATAGGGTGTGCCCCCAAAAGTAACTTTTCTGGCAATTTGAATAAGTATTTCTTCATACTTAATGTTTAAGATGCAATAAAATCAATTATCCACAGCTAGATAATGGAGACTTACATTTTCCTTTGAATTTGTGGTAGTGAAGAACATAATATGGACTTCACATTTCCATACTATTTCCTTGGTTTGTGCTAAGATATCAGTAACCTCAATTACTGTAGTGTTCTATAACTTCTGAAAGAATTTCAGGAGAGAAGAAAAGGCAAACAAAATTTTGGAACTACTGGGAAAATAATGTTGCTTTAGCTCCAAAGATGTCTAAGGAGATATCTCAGGGGTCCACAAATCACAAACTTGAGAATGACTATCTTAGGAGAAGGAAGTTACAACCATATTATTCTACATTTTTATCTTGTTGGATTTGAAAACATTCTTTTTCATCTTACAGTGTGGCTGTCAAAGAAAATCCCAAGATTACATTAAATCTCTTCTAATTTATCCACAACATCTAATTAGAAGGCAAAAACAAATCACACAAAAATGCAAAGTCTCTTGACTTCAATAAAAATAGTAATTAGTAACCCTATGGGGAGTTACTCTTTTGGCAGGCAGATAATGAAGTCAAGTACACTCAAGTATACACAAGAATATATAGGCTTCAACTTGCTATGAATTTATAGATCTTGAGAACCTTCTTTAAACATGCAATGGAATGATGTCCATGACTGTATTGTTTTTGTTTGATAGAAGTAAGGGATTTATCTGGGATCCTGACCTTCCATGGTGTTGGGACACCGAGGTGGGGAGGGACTAACATGAATATAGACATTTGACCAGGGTACCTAAGAGACTGGTGGGTATGAGTTCTGCTAAATGGAAAAAATTCCTAAATGTATGCTGTGCTCCTCCTCAGCCACCCACTAACCCAGTCCTCCAGCCTCAGACATCTGACAGTGGCACAGAGTAGCTTCTGAATCATGCTGAACTTTTGTAATTAGAAGAGTAGCAGGAGCTTGGCCTGCTACATCCGGGACCCATCTTCACCTGACACCCTAACCTGGACTTTTTGACTTGTGGTTATTTAATGCTCTAAATTAAAACATTTTCTAAGCTTGGCTTGACTCTAACTGCCAGATAATTTTCTCACCTGTGTTGAGAGAAGAGGAGATGGAGTCGCCTAGGATGCTGGAAACATAAATACCTGCTATTGACATCTGTATTATTGGTTGACCAGACTCAGAGCAAAAAGGATCAGTTAAGGGAAGAACATTTTAAGAGACTTTTCTAACACTTACTGGCTTTCAGTTGATGTTCTTCATGGTTCAACCTGAGGATGAACCATTCACTCAGACATCCAATAAATGGATATTTTCCAGATAAGTGACCTTGATAAGGGCAGAGTAAGTTCCCCTTACCTCCTGACTTAAGCACAATGAGAAGCTTTGGATTTCTTCTTTTCCACAGTATGTTTTCAACAGTTAGGCATCTACCATGGAAGCTGCATTTTCATTAGCTCTGAGAAACTTGTGGTGGTGATTGGCATGTAGAAACTTTATTTTTTTCCATTTGTAACTCTGTGCATGATAACATTAAAAAAATTTTAAATCTGTTTATTTAGATGCATTTAATTCATTTGCTTGATCTTACGTCAGATCTCTTTTATGCAGTTTTGGGTGGTTGTTCATGAACCTTTGTTTCTTTGCAATGGGGGCAGTATGGTTTGAACCATATCTAGCATTGTTCAGAGGCTATTGCTGGCTCTGTGGCTAAGGCTGTCTCTCCTAGTGGTACACTTGGAGTCATATGTGGTGCCAGGGATGGGACTGGTATCAGCCATATGCAAAGCAAACATCTAATTTTACATATTATACTTTTTGGCCCTTGCCATGGACCTTTTACTCAGGGGCAATCAGAATCTTGTGGTACAAAGTAGAATGGAGAACTAATGAGCTTAAACTCTGGAATTGGCTGAACCTTTTTCTGTTCCACTTTTATATATGTCCTATCTTGTGTCTTGTTATCTTGTTCCTATTTCATATTTGTCCTATCTTGTGTCTTATTTACCCTAATATCTCTAAAATGAGGGAAATGGAAACTGCTTACCTGTCACAATACACCTACTCAAGTGCTTGTCTCAAGCACTCAAGTGCTTGGCTAATAAAAACAACATTTTTCTGAAACATCATACATGTTGTTGATATACATTTCCAGTATCCTGGCCCCAGGAGGTCTCTCATGCCTGGGGTATTTAATGATTCTGGTGTGAATGTCCCTATGCAGAGAAGCAGCTACTCCTAACTAAGATATGCTGAGCACTTAGTATGCTAAATATGGCATCAAGTCCTTATGAGAGCTTTCTCACAGACTCTTCAAATCACTCCATAACGTAGGAAAATTCTCTTCATATTTTTTAGATGAGGGGATAGCGGTTCAGAGAGTTTAAGTACTTCGACAGTTAGTCACACAGCTTATTAACTCAAATGATGTCTCACCTAAATGAGAATATTTGGTTAATTCTATGTTAAAACATGCTGACTCAAGAGCTGTGACCACCTCGTGTCTTGTCACTGCATATGGACCACATCTGAAGCAAGTTAGTCAGAATGTGTCTCTGCAGCTACAGGAAATTGGAATCTGGGCGTGCTAGGAGCTGACCTCCTTTGAGGTAGCATGTGGCCCACTGTGCTGAGATAGTTCAGAGGCAACTCCGGGCTGTGTGGTTAGGGCTTCTGCCCTGGTCATAGAACTTGTTGAATCTTTCACCTGGAATTCCCTATTTTCTTAGAATAAGCTTTGAAGTTGTCTGTGTGATATGGTACATGTGTGAGTTGTGTATGTGGTGCAGTGTGTGCATGATATCTAGGAAGAATGTTATTTGTGAGCCTGTAGTGTGATGTATGTTTGTATGGTGAGTCATGCATCTGTATTTGTTTCTGTATGTGGTATCTATGTGATTTGTATGAGGTATGTGTGAGTTTGTGGTGTAATATGTGTATAAATATGTGTGCTGACAGTGCTTGTCTGTGGAGTGGTGTGTAGGTGTGGTATTGTGATCTGTGTGTTGTTGTGAGTCTATTATGTCTGTGAGTCTGTGATATCCATGTATGAGAGATTCTTGGCTTCAGCCATCAGAGGTGTTGCTTGTATTTCTTAACTTGGTCTGTACACAGAAATTACACCTGGCTGCCGCCTCTGGCACCTGTGTCTTTTGGATCTTAGCTCAACCTCTTGGAGAGGACTAAGATTTTTTTTCCCTGAGATGGGATGATGCCAGTGGCATTCCTCACTTCAAAGCAAAGCGGTCTTTCCTGAGCTCCATAATGAAATGCCCCACCTTCTTCCTGGACTATGCGTTTATTCCTTTTTTCCCCAAGTATCCAGGGCCTTCAGCTGAGCTGTATCCACTTCACTCTCTTTAGAGCTCCAGGCATGGGTGTCCAGCCCTAAGTATCCCATGTGTTTCCTGACATGAGGTGGGCTCTGTTATGCACATGAACTAGTTAAGCATGCACAGAAACTCAGCCATGATTTTTGCCTCTGCCCCACCCAGGATTTCCAGATGAAACCTCCCCAATATTTTGGCTATCAGCAGAGCCTTTTGTGAATGCTATATACACAGAATGCAATTTTTATGTGGGAGGGCTCTACAAAAATAGACCCATGGCTAAAATATTCAGAGTCAAAATTTCTTTTTCTACTGCAGGACTCAACATGTCCACACTGCCTGTTAACTTATCACTAACTCAGGAATCTGAGATTTGACACTAGTGACCTGAATTTACCTTCATCTCATGCTCGATTGTCCCTTGGTCCTATTCCAGGTAGGGACATCTAACTGCATATAGGCTTGGAATGGAGATTCCAGATGCAATGCGTGTTCTTCATGAGTTATTGTGTTGATTTGTTTAAGCTGCATGTTTCCTGCCTCTCCTGTCCAGAGGTTGATGTATGAGTTGCCAGCTCCCCACTTGGGTACCACTTGAGGCTCAGTTTACAGTAAGGGACATAGATAAACTGAAATGACTTGATAGGGACTTTTTCTGAGGGTCTTGCTGCTATATCTGCACTGGGAAAACTGCAGCTATAGATCTTCTTTGCTCCAGTGCTGGAGAGTGAACATTCTGTCCCAGTCTGCCTGGCAGGGGGTGAGAGACAAAGCCCTTTGGGCCCCATTTCCCTCCCTCCTTCTCATCCATCTCCCTTCTTGCCTCCCCCATATCTTCACATCCTGACACTGGAGTATCTTATCAAGCAAAAGCAAACAGGAACCCCTGTCTGGCTTTGATAGAAATCATCAATGAGATTTCTTTTATTTGTTTATTTACTTGGTGATGGGTAGATAGGGGGCACTCTTATTGTGCTTAGAGACTACTCCTGGTCTGTGCTCAGGGATTACTGTCATGAGTGCTCAGAAGGAGCTAGGAATTAAAGCATGAAAAGTTTATGTTCAAGCCATTGTGCAATCTCTCTGACCCCTCAATCAGAGATTTAAAGAGGAAAAATCACCAGACCATACGGACCTGAGGGATAATTTCCTCAGCTTTTGAGTTTTGTAAGATGGTCCCTTAAATCCCAGTGCAGGATTCAGGAGGTGCTAATATTAAAGGCAAACAGAAACTCTGTGCAGCACATTTTCCCTTTCCTTTTCTTTCCTTGCTTCTGCCTATAGCAGCTTTATGGTGGTGATTTTCATTGATGTCCAACTGCCTTATGAATGAAGTTTGTTTATGCGTCTCTCTCAGAAAATCATCCATGGGATGCTCATTGATGGGACACCTACCTAGAGTGGTCCATTTCACTGTCAGAGACTTCCTGTGACAAGATCTCTTGGTATCACACACAGAACATTCAGTTACCGCTGTGTGGATGTCAGGACTCCAGGAACAACTCCTAGCTAGTCTATTCTGAGCACTGAGCATGCTAAGTTTGATGCCAAGTACTGAGTACTTTGTCATATAACCTTCAAATCACCCCACAATATAGGATCCTTCTCGCCACCTTTTAGATGAGGAAATGGAGCTTCAGAGAGGTTAAATAACTTGGTGAATTCCCACAGCTAGTCAGTCCAGGCTATGTCTCACCAGCACCAGAGTATTCTATTGCTCCTCAGGAAAGCCAGGTGTGAAAGGTAAACATTTGTCCAAGTTAATTTTGGGGGTACTCATGTTATTTAATGGGGATCTATATGATGGGGGATCTATTCTCATGCTAGTAGATGAAAATCCTTTGTTGGGATCTTCTTGCCCATGTTCATAGCTAGGCTTTGACATGCTCATGAATGTCACCTCACACCAAAACTAGATACAGGATACTGTGGGAGTGTAGTGTGTTTTTCTTTGTCAGTTATGGGGGAAGAAAGGGATGGATAATTTCTGTGATATTTAAAGGCTTACTGTCCCCTGCCATGTCAAGAATTCCTAACATTGTGGTCATATCAATTTACCTTAATTATCTGACTTTCTGCAGAACTTTCTTCTGCCTCTATCCCTAGTTCCTGATTCTTACTCCATCCGTTTGGTTACATCACTGAAAGTTGAGTTAGGCTCATTAGACTATATTACCAGATGAATGAACACTCACGCAATGAAGTCCATTTCTTATAGGATTGATCACCCTGCCCCACCGCCCACCTTCCTTCCAACATCTTTAGGGTTTGCTTTAGACTTGAGCTGCCTTAAATTATCTAGGAGTTTGGGGACTTGGGGTCACTATGTTCAGTGTTCAGGGAGGGGCTTACTCTATGCTCAGAAGTGATCCTGGCCATACTTAGGAGACTGACTCAGGAGATTGGTGTTTGGGATCAAACCGTGGTAGAGTCAGTCACGCATGCAAATGCGTTAGCCCCTGTATTGTATCTCTTGTGTCTATGTTGTTTTTAGAGTGAGGCCTGTGGAGGTAAATGAATATAGGTTCATAACTGAATGTGGATTCTGAGCAGGCTGGAGCCACAGAGGTGAAACTAGTTTTCTGGGTAGAGATCTATTGGTTGTTTAAGCAATAAAATGGTCCTGGAGAATACCAGAAAGCCTCCCCATTTAAAACTTGTAACAACTTAGAGGTGATCCTGGCTAGAGATCAGCACTTGATAGGGCCCCACTCTGCTGCTGCTGCTGCTGCTGCTGCTGTTACCAGAGAGATCACAGTCTTCTTTCTAGAAGATTCCTGTCTCTATGGCCAAACCTTTGAAGATGCAATCCATCCCATACCCTCGTTTTCCCCTTGCCAGAATTCTACTTTCCAGACAAAAGTCTGCTTCTCCTCACCTTAAAGTTCTCTAAACAAGGAGAGTACTTGGCTTCCTACTTATCTGATCTGGAACCATCTTTGTAGTCAGAGAGCTTTCCCTATATGTAAATGAGCCTCCCTCTGCTGGAAATTAAAGCCATTTCCCCTCCTTGAAGCCACTTTAAGATAGAGAAGTGCTTTTCTCCTTAAAATAACTTTCCTATATTTAAATGCTCTATTAAATACCTCTTTGGGGTTTTCTCCTGAAAAGAATGAGACTTCATTTAACTTTTCTCTAGGGCTCATTTCGATTACCTGCTTAAATTGCTCTTGTTCTTGCCTGCTTGTTTTCTGTACCTCACTTAAAAACCAAATCCACAACTGAAATGAGTAAATCATGACAATACTGTTGCCTCAGAGGAGGGAGAGATCATTTCATTATTCTTAACCTCTTATTTTCCCATTCAGGATTAGAATATCCATGCTTTCCTGGCTATTGTACAATGGAAGATCAAAATAACGTTCACATTGCAACTGAGGGCACCCTCTTTGACTCTCTTTCCTATGTTATCAATTTTTTAGCCTGTCATTTTCCATTTGTGGGTCAAAGCAGCTTTCTCAGGGGTGCTAGGCTCACCTCTAGCTATGAGCTCCTCCTTAAATCTGATGAGCAAAGTTAACTCTTTGAGATGGAGCATTTGATTCTAGAGCTGTACTAATACTTCTACCTGGCTCCAAATAGATCTCCAATCCCTCTCCTTCCTCCCGGAACTCCAGGGCTCCAGGGGCCCAGGGGACCAGCAAGGTAGGTGCCAGGGAAGAGTTTAAAGGGGACCCCAGACTTTCCCCAACCCCCACCCTGCACAAGAGGGGTGGGGATGGGGAACAGACTGGTAAACCTCCAGCTTCCAGCACCATTAAGGAACTAACTTCTTCTCTGGGACTGAAAGCCTTGGCCAACATGGAGAATAGTATGGCTCCAGGCCGAAGGCCCTTCTTCCAAGCTTAGGGGAGACTGTGGGGCTTGGCCTCCCACCAACAGTCTTCCCTTTTCTTTCTCCCAGAACTCCAGGGCTAT
>PVKC010022321.1:0-17635 GCA_004027635.1 Crocidura indochinensis
CACCAAGTCTATAATAAGGTTCTTTCTCCAAATTGGCCCATATATAGGGGCCTAAGTACATATATACCAATTATATGAATATGGTTTCATTTATGTCTTTATAATTTATGTACATATATCACATGTGAATCAAGTATTATGTTATACACATAATATCGAGTCAAGTAATATTTATGAACATATTATCCAGTTTATAAATATGTATATGGGTCAATTCATATATATACATTCACATTATAGGCCACTCTATATACATATACATATTTGGACCAATTTATATAATGTATATATGTGGATAATTTAATATTATGGGCCACTTTGAAAGAAGTCATAAATATACTATAACTATATTATGTTATTAGCTCTATATAGATAACAACATGCATATATATGTTGGTTGAAAGATGCATTAGGATTAGTCTAAGTAAAATGAAAAAAATTAACACCTTAAGTTTTACATCGTTGCTACCATACTGGGCAATCAATTTTAGCTCTACTTTGTGAGCTTCAATCTCTTGTCTGTGTATGATGGGGAAGGTCTAATTTGGGGAACTTATTCTCTTAAACCTTCTTGGAATTTATTAGGAAGGCCTGGTGGCCTGGTGGGAGCATCCTCAGCTATTTATAGATTGAGGGGGCAGCACTCACTTTAAGTTCTATTCCACAGCTTGAGGGCTCATGGTTCTGAGCAGCTGACTCTGCAGAGAAGAGTACCAAAGAGGACGCACCCATGTTTCCTGGGACTGTAGTGAGGACTCTGAGAGCTGAGTAATTTGGATGGATGAGAAAAGGGATATTGTGTCTTTAACATCAGGTCCCCAGAGGGAATATATTTGTTAAACATTATAATTACCCTTCAGCAGCTGAACTCCATGGCAAATGAGAACTCTATAGCAATTGAGAACTCTATAGCAATTGAAGCCACACCGAAGCCCATTACTGTTTCTCAAATGATGCTTTCATTTAGATAAGGCGGATAATTATACATCTTGATTAGGTCACTGCTCCCGAGGGGATTCTTCGGTCTTGAAGACTGCCCTCCTCCCTGTAAATAATGCCTCTGAACAGAGCCGATCTACTAACTCTCCCTTTCCTCCTTTCTCTCTGTATATATACATAATGAGAATGAAATAGACATTGGCACAGACATAAATATACAAATATATATGCAACCAGGACTTCTGTTCTCTGGTCTCAACACTTAGGTCACTGAGATGTGTGCCTCTAGATGGTCAGTGGAAGTGATCAAAACAATAATAATGAAGGCGGTGATGCTACCTTCGGTATAGATGATACTTTATTTTCCAAAATGTATTTACATGCATTGTTTCTTATAATCATTGCCACAATCAAATGAAGTAGAATGTATATTGCTTCTAAAGCTTTTTTATTTTTTTTCTTCTGCATGAAGAAGGAACAGGACTGAATATACAAACTGAGTGACTTTCACTCCAGAGAGAACTTATCATATCTCCTTTCAATAGAAAGCAGACAGACTGGGGAGTCATGAGGTTTTCTTAGGCTACCTGCCTAGAGAGGATGGCTTAGAATTTGAAACCCAAGTCTTTTGATTCTGATGTTTGTTCCTACAGATTATTTAAGCCTTCATTGCATTCGTGCTACATCTGTGATCAAATTGAATGCATTGTCTATAGTTCGCTTGCTGAACCTTACCAGGTTCCTAGATGTCTTCATTTCTCCAGTGTCCTGGAGGAAGCCCATCCTCAGTGTATCCTCCAATGCTCTGGAGAAGCTTTCACAGTTATAGCGATTCATTAGCTAAAGTTAAAAAATAAATTTAAAAAAAGGAGAAAAGAAAGAACACATTTTAGCCCTTTTTCTCCAGCACCCACCTGAGCTCTGTCATAAACACTGTATTGAATAAATATTTGTGACTTGAGGCATTCCTTAAGGAAGCATCAGCCTACCTTTCTGATTCAGACTTCTGAATTTGTCATACCCGAGGCTCCATACCACTGATGACTTTCAGAGAATTCCAGAAAACACAATATAATCCCTCAGTTTTCATCCCTATATACCATTCCCTATATATACCAGCGCTCTTGTTGTTATATCTATAGTGTCCCTGCAATTGTCCATTTATACTATGCTACATTTTCTTAAAACCTTCTCCCCCACCCCCCAGAAGATGTAGGTATGTGCATGGCTGCAGGATCTTTTGTTATATCAAGTCATCCCTTTAAGGCAATCGAATTTGAACCCCTTCTACCCACCCGACTTGCAGATGAGAAACCTGAGTCACAGCTGTTCTATGCAGAAGATGAACATCTGGGCTCAATTGAATGTGGGGAAATAAAGGATTTGTATATTTCAGAATATCTGGATAATTAAGTAAACCTCTCAGCTCCCTTTCAGATGAGTGATGATGCCCTCAGAAAGACTTGGGAAGTTGAGTAAACAAATAAAGTGATGGTAGTAGAAATTGACTCTTGTTCACATATCCACATGTCCACTGAGATATATAAATAATATAAATCTAAGTAGAAATTAACTTAAAAATAAATAGTAATGAATACATAAATATGTATTGTTCTTCCCTCTGAATAAAATGTTCCAGGGCCAGCAACCTGTTCTCTGCTGTGGCTTTGCTTCTGATTTCTTCCTCTGACTTTGGCTGAACAAATGCTCTCCATTGTCTGGGGCTCAACCTGGCACTGTTATTTATTTATTAGAGATGTCTGCAGGGTTCTAAGGCCACAGGACCTACACATGAATCTATAAAAACATACCATGCAATTTTCAAGCACTGTAGTAAACTCCCCCCGAAGAGTCTGCTGTCATTAGGGATGTGATATCAGAAAGAAGATTTGTGTTGGAGGAAAGAAAAAGATAGATTTCTATATATTGAATGAAGAGCAAGAAATAAAACCCTGTTTAGAGGAAGTGCCTGAGCCTGCCAAGTGCCTGGGGGAGGTGAGATGCCCAGGCTCTGACTTCTCCCCTTTTCAGGGCAACTCAGGTATACAGACAGTGCAATGACAAGCACAT
Source organism: Crocidura indochinensis (assembly GCA_004027635.1). Taxonomy (NCBI): domain Eukaryota; kingdom Metazoa; phylum Chordata; class Mammalia; order Eulipotyphla; family Soricidae; genus Crocidura; species Crocidura indochinensis. Next base: position 3,010 of record PVKC010022321.1, read on the forward strand.
GTTTTTGGTGTTTGAATAGCTCAGAGTTCCAAAGGAGACATGGATTCAGGGCTAATATACTACATGAATTAAGGGGCATGATTTATACAGATCGTTGCAAGTTTGCAGCATTGGTGGCCTTGAGTAGTTCCCATTATGCAGAGATCCTGAATAACTTTCCTAGAGCCCTACATACTTCACCACCTGAAGATGTTTAAAGATTAATAAATTAGTGCAGAAAGATTATGCAGGAGAGAAAGGATGAGGGACTAGAGTGATAGTACAGTGGCTTGTGATGCACACGACCTATACAGGTTCAATCTCCATACCACATATGGTTTCCCAAGAACAGCCAGGAATGAGTTTCCTGAACACAGAATTACTGTCAGCACTGAGCTCAATATGGTGGGGCCAACGGAGAAAAAGAAAAAAAATGAAGAAATTTTAGAATTCAAAAATGAATTGTCTTCAAAAATGAAGAATTTTAGAACTGTGTTCTCACTGTGGCACAATGGATTATAGATATCCTGTTCTCCCCTAAGCAGGCTGGCTTGCCACCAGTCTTCTGTTTACCCTCATGGGTACTTCAATGAATGATCAATTCCTATTGCTGCACTATTCCAGCAAGTTGGAAAAGGCTGCTGATTTTATATGAAGGTTTTTGTGACAAAGACTTCTGGTTATCCTCCCTTGCAGCAGTCTGTCCATTTGGGGACATCTCAGTAGCAGACATGCTGTCTGTGAAGTTAAAGCTCTTGGGATCTAGGCCCTTCATATCGTCTCCCAGAACCCTTTCCTGTTTTCATTGTTCTCTCAAGTGAGCATTGTTGATGCTCTATAGATCTTAGAAGGAAGAAGAATGTGCCCTATAAGAGCTCCACATAAAGAGGGAACTGTTTCTAGTTAAATCCTACCTCTGATATTTTGCTTGGGTTAGAGCTTCAGTTGATTCTCTGACCTTTAAGCATCCTATTTTCTTCCCTCTGGGAACCTCTGAACCAATTTAGAATATGGAATCACTATTTCCTGAGCTGAAATCATTTTCCAGCCTGCTCCTCATTCCATCCTGGATCACTTTTGTTACAGCAGTCAATAGTAGCATCTTGTCCTTGAGAAATGACCAAAATAGCTAAGGGGTCTCTTTCTTTCAAAGGAATGTGCTTCTTTGGTGTTCTTAGTTCAGAACAGAATGAGAATATGGCAGATGTTGAGTACAGTTCCTTCTACTCATGTTTTATAAAGCAGAATTGACCGAATGCAGAGAGTTCATCTTTAATATCACTGTTTATAAGCTGCTCGACAATGTTTACTATGAATATAATTGGTATCATTAAACTTAGGTGACATTATTAATACTGCTGATTAAATTGCTATAAACCCAACTTTACCATTTACACAAACAGCCACATCTGAGCTTCCAACATTCACATTTGAGTCCGGGGTAGGAAAACAGGATTATTAAGGAGGTATAGTTGGGAGGGAAAACAGAATCTTACCTTGTTACCTATCCATTAAGTAGAGTAGCTAAAGATCAGACTCAAGTATCACCATCCATTATTAGTAAAGTGGTTTATTTTTCTTGAAATTTCCTTTTGAGAATACAATATTTTGATTCTGTGAGTATCTTTCATTTTAATGGGGTTGGAGGAGAGTAGGCCTCACCTAGAAGTATTCAAGAGGATAGTCCTGGTACTATGCTCTGGAATGATGTCTGGTGTTGGTCAGGAGAACATATGTGTCACCTGGGATTTGAACCTGAGGTTGGTGAAGGTTCAAGGAAAGCACCCTAATTCCAAAATTTGTCCACCTTGCATTCCTATTCCTGGCTCTCTTGTTTACTCTCTTCAAATATTCATCAGCTCCTTGCTGAATTTTGTTCATTTTTCAGTTTTTGCTTTTGTTCACCTAATATTCTAATCTAATACTATACTACTTAACCAAATGATGATTTGTTTTATGATTGTAAAAACACTGCATAAAATCTAATCTGTTAAGGTAGAACTTGGCTAATGCTGGCACCATATTAGACCACAAATCTTATATGACTGAGACACTATACCTCTTTTTCTTCCTCTGTCCCTTGTAAACTCCCATTCCACCCTCTGCTCTGTCTGACCACTTTAGATACTCTGTACAAATGGGATCAGATAGCATTAGTGCTGTGATTAATTTATTTCACCAAACATAATATCTGCAAGGTTCATGTTGTAGCCCATGACAGGATTTCCTTCTTATTTAAAGCTGGATAATATTGCATTGGATGGTTGGAAATGCCAGCTTTCCTGTTTTAAGTCCTCTGTGCTGGACATGGAGGTCTCTACCTCTTGGCTATTATAAATAATTCTGGAGCAATCAAGGAAGCAAATATTTTTTTCAAACTATTACGTTTTATCCTGTTTAATAAAAACTTAGGAATTAATGAATCACATTAATTTTATTTTTTTATTTTAAAGGAAACTTCATATTGTATCCCATAGTGGCCATGACACTTTACATTCCCAATAGTACATAAGGATTCCAGTTTCTCCAACTTCTGCACCAACATTATCTGTTCTGCTTGTCTGTTTGTTTTAATGGCATTTCTAATGTGGTTTGATTTACATTTCTATGATGATTAATGGTTTTGAACACCTTTTGGTGTGCCTGTTAGTCTATTCAGACATCATCTTTTCAGATATGTCTATATGGTCATTTGTCCAATATTTTTGCTTGTTTTTTGGGTCATACCTGGCAGCGCTCAGGGGTTACTCCTGGCTATATGCTCAGAAATAGCTCCTGCAGGCTCAGGGGACCATATGGGATGTCAGGATTTGAACCACCATCCTTCTGCATGCAAGGCAAACGCCTTACCTCCATGCTATCTCTCCGGCCCCTCTTTGTTCATTTTTTTTTTTTGGGGTTTTTTTTGGGTCTCACCCGGCAGTGCTCAGGGGTTACTCCTGGCTCCATGCTCAGAAATTGCTCCTGGCAGGCACGGGGGACCATATGGGGCACCGGGATTCGAACCGATGACCTTTTGCATGAAAGGCAAATGCCTTACCTCCATGCTATCTCCTGGGCCCCATCTTTGTTCATTTTTAATAGTTTTTTTTTCACTTGGGTTACCTTGTTGTCATTAATGAGTTTTAGCAGTTTTTTGTATTTTAAATATCAACATCTTCCAGCTATGTGATCTGCCTTTTTTATTTTTAATCAACCCTATCTTAAATTTTCTTCCCACAACGTTAATGGTTTCTTTGCTACACAAGGACCCTTATTTTGTTGTAGTTCTGCTTGTCTGTGCTTTGGTACCATAGCTAAAAAATAATTGGCTACAGTTTATTGTAAGTGTAAAAACATACATCTTATTTTGATATGTTAATTTTTATCCAGAATATGTGCTCAATTTGTTTATTAATTCTAACTTTATTTTAGGTACCCGGGGTTTTACACATATAAGATTAGACAATATGTAGAGATGTTTTACTTTTTTGTTTTTTGGTGACACACAGGGGTTACTCTTGGCTATGCACTCAGAAATCACTCCTGGCTCGAGGGACCATTTGGGAAGCCAGAGAATCGAGCAGTGGTCTGTCCTTGGTCAGCCACATACAAAGCAAACACCCTACCCCTACCACTGTGCTATCGCTCAGACCCTTGAGATAGTTTTACTTATTATTTCTTATTTGGATCTTCCTCTTTTTCCTACCTCATTTCTCTAGCAAAGATTTCCAATACTGTGTTGAATAAAAGTATCAAGAATGGACACTGTTGCCTTTTTCTAGACGTTAGCAGAAAAGCTTTAAATTCATTAGTGAAACTTGGGACTTAATATTTGTTGGACTTTATTATGTTGAGAAAATGTCCTTTTATACCTAATCTGTAGAGTGCTTTTATCATTGATACAGTGTTGAATTTTGTAAAAATTTGTTCCTCTGTCTACTGATATAATAATGTAATTTTTTATTCTTTGTTCTCTTAATGTGATACACCCAATTGATTGTTTTATGTGTAGTATTGAATTATCCTTGCATCCAAGGGATTAATCCCACTTGGGCATGGTGTATGATCTTTTAAATATGTTATTGAATTTGCTTTACTATTGTTTTATTGAAGATTTTTGCATCTCTGTTTATCCAGGGATTTTTGGCCTATAGTATTTTCTTGTAATGTCTTTGTCTGCCTTTGATATAAAAATAATGAAATAATGCTTTTCTCATAAATGAGTTTATAAGTTTTCCTTCCTCTTGAGTTTTTTTTTTTTTTTGAAGAGCTTGAGAAAGATTGACAGTAATTCTTTTCTAAATGTTTTGTAGAATTCTCTAGTGAAGCCATCTGGTCCTAGGCTTTTCTGTGTTGGAAGGTTTATTATTCAAATAGATTAGATTTCCTATAGATCTGTTCATATTTTTTATTTGTTAATGATTCAATCACATTATAGTCCTTTTTTATTAATATCTTTATTTAAACACCTTGATTACAAATATGATTGTAGTTGGGTTTCTGTCATGTAAAGAATATCACCCCCTTCACCACTGCAACATTCCTATCACCAATGTTGCAAATTTCCCTACATTATAGTCTTTATTTTTATTTCTTTTCTGGGGGCCACACCCAGTGGCATTTGGGGTTACTCCTGGCTATGTGGTCAGAAATCGCTCTTGGGAGACCATATGGGATGCCAGGGGGATCGAACCGCAGTCCATCCTACGCTAGTGCAGACAAGGGAGATAGATGCCTTATGGCTGGCGCCACTGCTCCAGCCCCTCAATCACATTACATTCTAAGTTTTTAGGATTTTATCTATTTCTCCTATATTTTTTATTTGTTCACAGGAGTCTCAAGTAATCTTTACTGTTTCTGTTGTATATATAATAACATCACTTCTCTCATTTTTAAATTGAAGTTTTTTTCTTTCTTCTTTTTTTTTTTTTTTTGGTTTTTGGGTCACACCCGGCAGTGCTCAGGGGTTACTCCTGGCTCCATGCTCAGAAACTGCTCCTGGCAGGCACGGGGGACCATATGGGGCACCGGAATTCAAACCGATGACCTTTTGCATGAAAGGCAAACGCCTTACCTCCATGCTATCTCCCGGGCCCCAAGTTTTTTTCTTTTTCCTGAGTATAAGTATTTGTAATTTTGTTAATACTTCTTAAAAAAAAATCAATGCCTAATTAGTTTCATTGATTTTTCCCATTCTTGATTTTATTTCCAGTTGCATTTTTGTTATTTCTTTCTTTCTTTTAAATTTGGGCTTATTGTTTCTATTTTTCTCTCTATTCCTTGAGATATGAAGTCAGTTATTTATTTGAAATCTTATCCTTCCTTCACTGTTTCTCTTTTACTAGTAAAGATATCTCTTTCTCCAACATTCTCCTTACTTCCATCTCATTGCTTCTCCATTCTCCCCTCATTATATCCTTTCTCTTTTTCTCGTTCCTCTATCTCTCTCCTTTACTCTTTCATTTATCTGCCTACCTGGCTGCTCTTTCTCTGACCCTTTGGCTAGCATTTCATATCCCCTTATCCATGGACTTCTTATTTTATTCCCTAGGGTATTTCATTTAATTCTCTATCTTTAAACAACCTCAAAAAGTCAGAGATTTTCAAAATGCTATTTTCTGTGTCCTATTTCTTTTTTTATAAAGTATTATTGTTAATGTAAATTGGTATGACCATTGAGAAAAACAGTATGGTGGTCTCTTGAAAATTAAAAGTAGGATCATCATAGGATTTAACAATTCCTCTTCCTTTTTTTTTTAACAATTCCTCTTCTTTTTTTTTTTAATAATTCCTCTTATATGCTTGCTTAACATCTCACTTGGAAGAATAATGAACAATTCATACTTAACATGCCTTTGTTTCAACTCTTAATTGCTCTGAAAATTCTTACTTCTCTCCAAGTCTTCTCTTGTAAGTTAATGACAAATCCATTATCAGTGCTTAGACCAAATTTTGGAGTTATGCTTAATGCACTGTTTCTCTCAAATTCTACACTCAATTTATTACAAAATTCCACTGGATCTTTCTCTGGAAAGCATTGTAGGAATGACTACTTCTCACCCTTCTGTGGTGTCACTTTATTCAAGTCGCAATGATCTCTTGCTTGGACTATTATGATAGATATACTCCTCACTAGTTTTGTTGCTGCCTCTCCACATTCCAAAGTTCAGTTTCATGAAAAACAACCCGATACCATTTTTTTCAGACAGCATTGGAATCATGTTTAAAACTACCCAGTAGCTTTCCAGCATGCTCAAAGTAAAATGCAGGGTTGTTAGAATGTCTTTAAGATACTTCATTAGATGCCTTCCCACTCTCCAAACTTAGTACCCAACATTCTTCCCTTGTTTTGCATTTTCCAGCCACAATGGACCTGTTTGATCTTTCTTGCAAATGCTCCCAAGCCTATCCCTAAAAATCACCATGTCACTAGTGCCCTTTTTCCCTACATGTTCACATAATACACCCTTCATTCTTTAACCCTCTCAAATAATTTTATCAGAAAAGTTTTCATTTACCCTGAAAAAGAAAGCAGCCAATATTATTCCATTCTCTCTTTACTTTTCGCCTCCTCTTCTGTCTCTTCTTCTTCCTCCTCTTCTTCCTTTTCCCAATAATTACATGACAAGGAAATAATTTTTTTTGTGTGTGTGTGCAAAAACAAAACCTTTTGAGAGCAGAGATAATATTTTCTTATTAATGCCAAGTACCCTGTACCTACAACAGTGCCAGGCACATCTTCCTGCTAGACAAATGCCATGTGAATAAATATAAAAAATTTTCTGATGATCTCATTTGTTTGGATATTATATGGAAATGTAGATTGCTATTGAGCACATTTCTTGCTTATAGCTAGTTGGACTTGCCCCTTCAGCTAATGAAATCTGACGTCAGCTGTCTTGGGGATTTATCAGATGGAATATTTCCGTTACAATTAAGAGAGATGAACTCAGGTTATCTTCACCAAAAAGAAAATTTATGGAGGGATATTAGAACCTCTCAAAATGAATGGGCACCTGGAGGTGGAGGAAGCTTAGATGCAGGACAGGAGTCATGGCATTCTGGCAGCTGAGTATGTGGCAGCAGGCTTTTAGCAAGAACCATAAGTTAGATGCATGGTTCTGGCTTTGACCATTTTCATTCTACACAATTTCAAACCATTCTCCTCATGGATTGCCTGCTGGAAACCTAGGGTTTTGAAATCAGGATTCCACTGATCAGCCTGAGACTTTCAGAAGAAGAAAGAAGGAGTGTATACATCTTTTCTCTTCCAAAGCATGACACGAAGTCTTGCCTGCCAGCAAGATCTCCTTTGGTGGAATGTTTACTATTTTTTGTTTGTTTTGGTACCACATCCAGCAGTACTCAGGGATTGTTCCTGGCTATTGCTCAAAAATTGCTTCTGCCAGACTGGGGGACCATATGGGATTCTGGGGATTGAATCTGGTCTGCCCCGGGACAGTCTCGTGCAAGGCAGATGCCCTACCACTGTGTTATCTGACCCCTGGAATGTTTATTCTAAGAAAAGTATGTTTGGATACTTAACTACCGTTATCCCAACTCCATCACCCTTGCAGAAACAAAACAAAACAAAACAAGGAAGGCAGGCATTTACTTGTTTCTTTAACAATTATAGTTTCAAAGTCATCCCAAGATTCTTTTGTCCTACAACCAAACTGATGCTGAAAAGCAACTCAAACAATCTTTTCAGGTTTGCCTGGAGCTGTCAGAAAGTTGCTTCTTGAGAGCTCTAGGTGGAATTTCAGATCACATATCTCAGTTTTCTGTCTTTACTACATCTGTATGTACTGGTTGCTAAATAGAGGGAGGAGCTAGAACATCTTTCCTTTTGAAGAAAAATCTCTCTCCAAGAGTTTTGCTTGCCCAGATGAATTAAAACCATCTGCAGAGCAGGGGTGCAGTAGGGACACACACATGTATACAAACAAACACACCCGCAGAGGCACATACTAAACATCTTATTCCAGTAACCTACACATCTTTGTGCTAAATGATGCTGATGATAATGACAATGCAGTCTTATTTTTTAAAGTTATTTTTACTAGCAACTCTAGCCTTCTACTCTCTAGCATCTGAATATTCTATTCCCTGATGAAAAAGAGAAGCGATAGTGGCAGAGCAGTGGAAACATAAATGTAAAGCTTTTCTACTCCAGATAACCAATCCCTGAAAAAAAGATTGTTAGACACCAATGGGTTTTAAAAAAACATTCCTGCTTTTATTGAAGGCTGTGAGTCTAAAATGATATTTTTTGTGGATTTGAGCTCATTTCTGCCCTAAACTCTTTACTGAGCACACATTCAGTGCATGCACATATATACCCACACTCACAGACACATTTACTCATATACACATTTGCACACATATGCCCTTCTGCTAGTGTCTTGGCTTATAGGCATGCACAGTTCTGGCTATAATAATTCAAATGCCATTAATCCAATCCCACCAGAATAGTAGATCCTTTGATGTTCCCTTGGGGGAAATTCCAGGAGGTCCCCGGTCTTACTGATGTGGAACTCTCTGGGGGTCAGTGAGCAATAAGGACATGTGTTGGGGGTGGGTAAGAGAAAAAAACCTGGGCTCAGGCTCCATGAGGAAAACAGATCTGACATGAAAAGAGCACGGACATTAGGAGATGCAAAACTTTCAAGAAGCAAGGCAATTATGGAAAATGCGTGACTAAGAGTCTTTTTTGTGAAGGGTGAGGTATCTGGTATTACCCCATAATGAAGCTGCCCAAGTTTATATATATGTATATATATATAAAATATGTAAATAATATATTATATATAATACACAGTTGCGCATTACCCCACAACTAAGCTGCCTGTTGTTCTGCCTCAGCTTCTCTCCTTAAATATTGTTGGATGAATGTATGTTCTCTCTTTCAAAGAGAGAAACATGTCATTTATAAAACTTTTGAGCCAAATAAGAATAGTAGATGAAACTGAAAATCTCATGGATGAGCTCATGCTTATTTGTTTCTCTTTGTTTTGGAATAAGCTTTTCTTTTAGTTACAGGAAACTTAATATCCTAAATGCACTGAACTTGTCAAAAGATATTTTAAGATGTGATAATATACATAGGGTAGGGTAGGAAGGAGAGCAGTGGTTAGCTTCCTAATGAATCAGAAATAAGATGCAGATTGTAAATATTAAATTTACAGGCTTCTTTTCCAACATATATTCATACAGGGAATCAAGAACACAAACCAGTGATTAACTAATCATGCTACAATAATATCAGTTGGCATTGGACTGATGGCAGTTTTATACCATGACAATTAGCCCTTACATGTGGACTAATAAAGGTATAAACACTTACTTAAGAATCAATCTAAAAACAACTTAGAAAGTAATCATAAAATGTGTTCTGGAACAGAGCCAATAAAAACCAGGCTAGCTAACCAGACATTCTGTTATTTGATAAAACTAATAATGCAAAACTTATTGCTATCGCAGAAACGTCATAAAATTGTAGTAAAAATAAACAAGCACATGGCTTTTGCAGAAGATCTAAAAACAAGTGTGGAAATTGAAGACATCAAAGTAAAGCCAAGAGCTGTCTTGGCAAGTGGGAGCAGACGATGCGCACATATATTAGTGGAAAATCGTAAGGAATTTGGTTTTTTTTTCATGTTTGAGCAATATTTGGGGAAGTGATATTTCATACAACTTGTCTGTGAACCAAGCTAATTTTCTTCTCAACATTATTTTGTAATGCATTTGACTGGTGAGGCCTGTTACTGTTGGTCTAGCTTTTAGTAGAAATATTTAAAATTTTCAATCAAAGGAAAGGGGAAAGGCTCTATGATTATTAAGTCTCCTTCTCACCACTGGCCTCACCACTGGCCTCAATTCTGAGTAGAAGGGGAGAGAAACCTTGGTTTTCAATGGAAGAAAGAAAGTACAGTCTGAAAGATGCCTGGCTCCAGGAGCCAAATGATTTGACTTGCCTTGCCTTGCTCCTTGGATTCCTTCTCTTCACTGGTACTCACTGGAACTTAAAGGAGACAAAATAACAGCACACCATTGCAAGTGTCAGGACTTGCTTCCTGCTAAGTAGATTGTTTTGACACAAATGCTCACCGAGTGGGTGAACTCTTTTTCTCATTTTCTCCCTCTTCTTTCCTACCATCTTAGAACACTCACAGATGAACAAGGAGAGTTGTTTCCTTGAGTTCAATGGTTGGGCAGAGATGAATGGGGATTCAAAGGTATATCCAAATAAGTTCTAGCCCCTGAAAGTTATGTGACTATACCCACATAAGTTCCAGCCCCCTTCTCCATCAGAATCACCTCTGGAGTGCCACTATCTTCAGATCACAGCTACCTGGAATCAAAAAGAAAGACAAGGCTCATTCTTCCCCTAGAACTGTCCTCTAAGCATTTGAAGTCTGCTGGCTGGTATTGGGGGACCTTTACAGCTTTGACAAGTGTCAGTGCTGCCTCTGTATGCACTGGCAATCCAGGTGCCCATGTGCAAGAGAGAGGGGTTGTTTATCAAAGGCAGAGAGGAGAGAGGAGGAAGAGGAGGAGGAGGAGGAATGCAGCTGTGTTTTGGATCTGAATGGGTTACAGGCCCATAGGGCCCCTCGGAAGGCCGCCAGCAGGGGAAGTGGGGAGGCTGTGAGGAGAATACCAAGTTTCTCTGCACAGGGGCCGTGTCCAGCTGAAAGCAGCCTCCTCGCCCTTAAATCCAATTACAGGCCGATATTATGTCAGTGGAAATGTATGCCAATCCTAATATAGTCTAATAAGCCCTAAAATAGCGCTCTGTAAGTGGAAAGCCCTGTGGTTTAATTTGATCCGCAGCCTTAATAACAGGCTTAATAAGAGGGAATTGGCCCCTTTTATTTTCCAACTGGTCTCTGCATGCTCTTTTCTTCCCTTCTTTCTTTACCTCTTCTTTCTCTTTCCGGGCACTCTGTGGAGTGACAGCATGAGTACAGGCAAAGCAGCAAGACTGAACCTCAGACTGAGAGGTTCCCGGCTCTTGCTTCCTGAGGGGGGATGGATCTGGTATGTGGCAGATTCGAGGGTACAGACTTTCTGTCTAACTTACAGCCTGCACGAGTAGGGGTTTGTTTTCTGCTTTGCTGCCTTCTACTGGGAGTGGTTTAGGGAGTGGATATTGGGATCATCAGATACTTGTCTTAGAGAGATAAATCTAATCACTTCTCCTCTCGTGGGAGAGTGTCTTCCCCCTTAGAAGTGAAACCGTCGGTCCATCTTGCACATACCCAATGGAAAGGATGGCACAGCCAACTCTGGGCTTGCATTCAGATCACTGTCATCAAAGTCCTATTCAATGTAACTTCAGTCCTATTCTTGGGGAGCAAAGGAATCCCAGATATTTGGAAGTCTGGGGGATTTGTTGGTGTGCTCTAATGAAAAAATAGCTTTAGAAAGATATAATTCACATTCCATACAACTCACCCATTTAAATAGTACAATGCAGTGGCTTTTAGTATAATTACAGAGTTGGACAACTACCACCACCATCAATTTTGGAACATTTTCTTTCCTCTGAAAAGAAATCCCACACCCTTAGCCATCACCTTCTTCAACCCCAGTCCTCAGAAACCACTAATCTACTCTCCATCTGTCCAGACTGTCTATTCTAGATGTTTCCTATAAATGGAATCAGAGGATATGTGGGCCTTTGGAACTGGCCACTCTCACTCAGTATGGTGTTTGCAAGATTCAACTGTGTGATAGCAGATGGTGCGTCTTCATTGTTTTTGACTAACCTTTTATTATATGAATTTACCTAATTGTATTATCCAGGCATTTCATAAACTGAGTTGTACTTAATTGGGTTGTTATTTATGTACCTATTATCTGCATACCTGTGATCTGTGTGCCTGTGATCTGTGATCCAGATGTGGTGTGTAAATCTGTAATATTTTCACTTATTATCTGTATGTATGTGATCCACATACCTGTGGCCTGTGCACTATGACCCATTTACCTGTGATCTGTGTACCTTTGATGCATGACTCTGTGATTCATGTACCTGTGATCTGTGCATATATGATCTCTGTATAGGCTTTTACATGAACATGGGTTTTCATTTCTTTTGGAGGTGATATAATAAATCTACTCTACACTAGTTGAGAAACTTTCAAACTGTTTTTACAAAGTGGCCAGCTCATTTATATTCCTACCAGTCATACCCGCAGCTTCCAATTTCTCTACAGACACACCAACATTTGTTATTATCAGTTTTTCTTTGGGGCCATTTCAGCTGATGTGACATGGTATCCAGGTGTGGTTTTGATCATCTGGAGCTCCCTGGCTAGATTTCACGTGTGGTTGATGGGAACTAGTCTCAAAGTTTGTTAACAACAAGTGACGCATTTAGACTTAAGGTGTGGCAATTACTCACCAGATCATCTCGAACAGATTTCTGGCTGTGTTCCTCAGTCTCAGCTCTGAGAATTTGCAGTTGAGATAGATCTCTTCCAGGGCTGTGAAGATTGACAAAGAACGTAGGAGAAGCAGCCAACTTGCAAAATTGGCACATAGATGGTCTCTTCTTCCTCCCCAGTCCTGACACCCCTACCTCATTTTCACATGTCTATGCAGGGCTGGTAGTTACATGTGTGCCATTGATTTTGCAGCAAGGTCAGGAGAGAAAAAAGTGATGATGAATCAAGTTGGGACAAAGAAATAGCATGTTTGATCATAAAATAAAGAACTTTGAGGTTTATTTTTAAACAAAGTTTGAAGGGCACCATAAAAACATCTTCAATGTAAGTGGCATATATTTTTTTAAACTTTATTTATTGATTATTTGGGTTTTGGGCTATACTCGGCAGTACTCAGGGGCCACATCTGGCTCTGCTCTCAGAAATTGCTCCTAGTAGGCTCAGGGGACCATTGGGATGCTGGGAATCAAACCTGGATCCTCCAGTGCCGGCCACATGCAAAGCAAATGCCCTACTGCTGTGCTATTTCTCCAGTCCCATAAGTGGCATATTATGTGAGGAGGGTGACCAGCTGTTCTCTAGTTGCTCAAACATTATAAAGAAACTGCCTGTAAGTAGTGGGCAGTTGCTGGTTGCTCTCTGATCAGAAGAGCACCCTTGCTGTCAGGAATATGAAGCACTGGAATGAAAATTCTTCAAAATCTTATCCCTGAAGGCCTTTTCAGATCTGATCAATGACTTGGAAGCACTGAAAGCTGGCACCCCAAGACCATTCCTTCTAACATAAAATCACAGTGAAGGCAGTCAGTGCCCACAAGCAGACTCCTAGCCTGCCGTCCTTTCCACACCAGATCCTAGCTGCCCATCTGAGCCTATCCTCTTCCTCCCAACAATGTACCATTCCCCTGCTTGAGTCATATCCATTTTCTTTTTCCTCTCTTTCCTTCCTCTCGTTGATGGGGATTGCCTTGCTATTTCAGAAGTCAGTGATGGACTTTCTATACATAGCCCCATCTCATAATTTTTTGGCTGCTCCTGGTTTGAAAGATGCCATTCAGAGACACAGGGAAAAACAGAGCTAAATAATCTTTTTATTTTATTTTATTTTTTGGGAGGGTCACACCCACCAGTATGGGTGGTTACTCAGGAGTTACTCCTAGCTCTGCTCTAGTTAGAGAAATAACTACGTTTTGAACTATCCTAATAATGAGAATGTATGAGGGAAATAGAAAGCCTGTCTAGAGTACAGGCGGGGGTTGGGTGGGGAGGAGGGAGATTTGGGACATTGGTGATGGGAACGTTGCACTGGTGATGGGTGGTGTTCTTTACATGACTGAAACCCAAACAAAATCATGTATGTAATAAAGTTGTTTAAATAAAAAATAAAAGAATCACTCCTGGCAGGCTCAGAGGACCATATGGAATGCCAGGGATCTAACCTGGGGATTGAGCTTGGTTCGGTTGTGTACAAGGCAAACACCCTACCAGCTGTGCTATCACTCAAGACCAACTCTTTAAATTTTTAAAGAAAAAATTCTTTCAAGGAGCCTGAATGTTTGGTTGGTTCTTTACCTGATGACTCACCAAAGCCATTGCTGTTCTTTAGGGAATGGGAAAGTATTTAGTCACTTTTATCTGAGATAAGACCTTGAAGGGCAGGTGGGATCAAAGAGAACATCTCCCATTTAAGATGTTACCCTTTAGTTACCCATAGCCCCATCTAAGTTTTGCTCCTCCTTCTCAGAGTTACCTAGAAATAAACAAGGACTATCTCTATTCACAGTACCACACCTGAGTCTCCATTGCCCTAAGCTAGCTAGGCCTATTCATTCTCCTTATCACCTGGGTTTTGGTCCAGGTAACCCCAAACTAGCACATGCTTAAAGTGTCACTGGCTCTTAGGGATCAATGCGGCCCTCTATTTCCCTGCCTGCCTCTACTCCACCTTAGAGATGGTAGAGGTTGGAGGTCTATGCAGTGGCTTTGCTTCTACATGATGGCTATTTCCACAGTACTAGTCTGGGTAGCTAACCCCCTGGGGTCATCTGGCTGATGTATAGTCATTCTCTTTCATGTGAAATCAAAATGGAAGCAAGGATAAGGCTTCTGCACAGTGCCAAGGTTTTAGCCTGGGTTGGAAAGTTGGGAAACAAATACTAAGCTGAACAGGAAGAGAATGAGCATGCAGAGAATTCCTTCATGCTTTGCCT
>PVKC010022322.1:0-17741 GCA_004027635.1 Crocidura indochinensis
AAAGAAAGAAAGAAACACAAACTAGTAGCCATCTTGAAAGAAAAGATGGTAAGAAATTGACAGCTAGACATTCTTAAAATGGAGGACAGTTGTGTTTGGAACCTGCCAACAATTTTTAATTTTAACTGTAGCTAGCTTGGTTTGTGGTGCCAGTCTAAAGCTGAAAAAATTTCTTTGAGACAATGCTTCAAGATAATTATAACATAGTTTCAGAAAAAAAGGCAAAATGCCAATAATTTTCTTAGAGTTTGAGAATATTTAATATTCCAAAAAAGCCATTGCTTCCTTACCCATTACTTGAATTTTCTCTTAAGATCCAATGATTCTAAATGACTTCAAAACTCTTAGTTTCTGAAGGTCTTGACTGATTATGTATTTTCTGTTCATTAAATCATAGTATATAGGGGGAAGGATTTTAAATTAGTCATCTAATAAAATATTCTTGGTTTTGGGGTCTCACCCGACAGTGCTCAGGGGTTACTCCTGGCTCCATGCTCAGAAATTGCTCCTGGCAGGCACGGGGGACCATATGGGGCACCGGGATTCGAACCGATGACCTTTTGCATGAAAGGCAAGCGCCTTACCTCCATGCTATCTCCTGGGCCCCTAATAAAATATTCTAATAAGATTTTATGTGTCAGAAATATAACATTTTTTAAAAGCAAGCTCTGAATCGATTACACCCCTGTGTGTTATTTTCAGACTTTTCTTTTCATCATCCACACAAGCGGTGGTTACTAACAAAGTCGCATAGTTTTAAGAAAGTCGCTAATGTTTTAGTATATTTCTTAGTATTATGTAGTAGTGGATGACGAAAAAAATTATTTGTATCTCTCTATTTTTTTTTATAGAAAGAAGGATGTATTAGAATGCACCGAGTGGAGTGTGAGAGGGAGCAGGAGTAAAAGGAGGACAACCCTGAGGTTCATGAGAAATTTCAAAAGCTCACCTTATGTGTAGAGGCCCTAAAATTATCTAAATGAGCAATTTTAATCAGCATCTCTTCAAGCATATGTTAAACCTGGTAGGACCTTTCTTCATGAGTATGTGAATGTTTTTGTTGAATAAGAACTTGAACTTGAGAGAAATTTAGCACTTGGTTTTGTTTTGGTGCAAAAGGATAGACATGATGACTTGCCGGTGTGAACCCTGGCCACCATATATTTTTCAATGGCACACCCACTTAGCCTGTTTGCAACCTGAGTTTGGGGAGAGCACGAACAGATGCAAATGACTGTTTCCAATGTTTCTTGGGGCAACCTCAATAGGTGACACATTTGCAGTCATTTTGTACCAGGTATCCAGTGGATGGGATCAGGCTTAATTGGCTATAGCCCAAAATTCTTAGTTTCAACTTTTATTTTAAAGTCAATTTGCAATTAATAATTACTATTCACTTTATATCTTTGCATATGTTGCTAGGAGACAAAGATTCATGCTATCTATGCTGTCACAAAGATTTTCCCATTTATCAAATAGTATTATGAAATGAAACCGAACTTTTTGTGTCTAGACCTGACACACATGGGTCCAGTGAAGAGCAGATGATGATGAAAAATTAAATATTAGCCTAAAAATGCTATTACTGATTTGACTTGCTGATATTTTAAATTGTGTTTTAGGAGCTTTTACCAAAAGAAAAGTTTCAAACTTTTCAGATTCATATTTTTTACAATTTTTTTTCATTTTTCCTTTAAAGCTCAAATACATAAATGTGGTAGAAATAAGAGATTTTCTTTTTTTTAACACTTTTTGCTCAAATGTCCACTGAGTCTATATATTTTAAAGCTTGTCATTTATTAAGAGTATTATTAGTCTGCGCCTCCAGGCAGTTCTAAGAATGTTATACAATGAACTAAATTCACATTACAAAATCTGAAAGTTTCATTCTGACCTAAAAGCTCTCTCAGTGAAGTTTATATGTGGTACAGAAAGGTTGTTGAGAGTTTCAATACCTTAATAGTATTTTTGCCTTGGAGGCTGTAAGAAATATTTAATAGTTAACTTATGATTCACAAAGATAATATGCTTTTTAAAAGTATTTTTTACTGTCAGCCATTTTGTGAAGAATTCATTAAAATGTGAAAATCTTATTTCTAGATACAAAATCCTTTCCAATATGGCGCTCTTTAATTTGACTAATTCAATAATCTGTTTTTCAGAAAAATAATACTCAATGAAAATATTGACAAATCAGGATACTTAAGAAAGTCCCTTGATTTTATAAAGAAAATCTCAATTTTAAGACTTTTCTCTGAGTTTCTGTGGCTTCTAACTAATAAAGGATCCCTAAAATTTATCATCACATAAAGGTGTTAAAATGCATGCAGAGACACATATTGCACAAAAGCATTTAAATTACCGAGGTCATAAATTTTCCATCATACATTATATAGGGTGATATTTTGTAAAAAATATCAGAAATTAAGGATTTTTTATAAATATATAAGACCTGACATATAGCTGAAATTCAAGTTATGTTTATGTTTTTAGAAAAAAAAACCCAGTCAATTATGACTAACAAAAATTTGAGAACTCACATTTAACTACTTAAAATAAACTTTGATTATGAAAATGTTTAGAATTTGCTTTTAATATTCAAAATGTGTTATTGTTATCATTATACAGTTTACTCGCTCAAGTCAGTTAACTTTGGATTATCTATCTGAAAGAATGGGAGCAGTGGCATAGACCATGTAGAACTGACAGATAACACAGGCATCATTTTTATTTATATCTGGAATGCATTTGCCACTGTCTTTTATCGAACCCTGAACATTTACCTTCCTAATTATGTATTATTCAGCCTAATCTTTACATTAATTTGAATTTTCTGAGTTCGCAACTGAGAATGGAGAAAATTTCCTAAAGGCGAGAAGAAATTAGATTAAATAAAAGTGGTGTTTCTTTACTACTTCACAGTTAACAACGTGATTTTATTTGCATCATTAAGAGGCAGACAGAATTGTATGTGCTATATACAAAATAAACATATACAAATAAATAAATAAATAAATGCTAGTTAACAAACAAATTTTTTAAAAAAAGATGCTTCCTAAATTCAGGAATTCCCTGATTGTTGGGCATTAAACCAAACCTCCAGAGCCTCAGTGACTCACATTATTGGTGCACTGTTGGTATTTAACATTAAAGTTTATATTTTTTGCTGAGAGATTAGCGCCATATTTTTCTGTCAGAGTGGTTCCATGTCCACTTGGTCAAAAGTTGAGTGAACCCAAGAGCAGGACTAGAGGTGTTGAGTGATCGTGTTCCACGAACCAGCCTAGCAGCTCATTAATGAAACAGCGAAATGGAAATTTGTGTAAAAGTTAAAGGAGGCCCATTTCTCACAAGAATAGAGAAGACATCAGTTACAGGACTATGCCACAACTAAAAGACAAGCAAAAAAAGTCTTAAACTACCGGTACTATTTTTTATTACATTGTGTCTGTTATTAATAACGGACCACAAATGTGTTTGGGGAAGAGAATAAGGGTGACTGAAATTAGTGTGACTACTATTTCAGTGACACTACACATTCACCAACGATCACGGTGTTGAGGAAAGCAGTGTTTAAAGTAATTCTTTTGGAAAATTTTTTGTGCTTTAAAAAATTTCTTGATTTGGAGATGCTGGGGAAAATGATGATATTCTTAGTTAAGCTATTCTGTTGTCTCTATAAAAAGTTCATTAAGTTTAATGATTTCATTAAGTTTTAATTCTAGACAACTATTCACCAGTGTTTGATGTTTGATGTAACAGTGTTTGATGTAAGATCCTTGACATTTTTAATTGCCTATTGCTTATTTTCTGTCTACGTTATGTAAAATTTCACTGTTTGCATTTATTAACTTATAATGGATTTGAATAATAGGCTTAACCTAGTCTTTAAATATGCTTTTCTAATTGTTATTAAAATATTGTACACCTAACTAAAATTAGTAATAGAAAATCTTTATGCATTTCATTGTTTTATGTTCACTTTATCTGTATAATATTTTATTTTCTTGTAGAAGCAATGAATGAGTTTTAAAGCAATTTTAAGATTGAATCCATTAAAGATGATGCAAAGTCACCATCACAATCAAATTACTAGTCTTGTTATAATGCATTGATATTTGAGCTCTGAGAATTCATACTTGCATTTCATTTCTCTACCCCTCCCCCAGTGTTGATAATATCCAGGCATTACGATAGCAAAGACATCTTTTGCTTTTGGCAGAAATGGATTAATCATATTACAGCTTGCTAGTACCTGTTTCTCATGTAAAAGCAATGACATGCAACATATAGGAGAAATATAGGTATATAGAGGAAAGAATTGTTATTATTAAGATTGAAATAGAAAGGTAGAATTTTCCATGTGAAAATTGTCCCATGCATCTATAAATTGGAAATATATTTAGCATACCAAGTATTTCTAAAATAAAGATAATTATAGCATAGATAAATTCTTGAAATGTATAAAATAATTTTTTTCTGCTTTCAGTTCTAGCCCCATTACATCAAAAATTAAAATTTTATTTCTATAAAAGTAAAACACTGATTTTTCAGAGGAAATGGATAGGAAATTATAAAACTGTGTATTGAATTCTTATGTTAGTATCAGAAATTTAGCTTATTGATTTCTTATCAAGTATTTAATTTAGCACTTTATTCAACAACTTTATATATTAGTGAACTATTCTAACAGAATATACATCTTCAGATACATAGATAAGCACCTCAAAATTCTTTTGAATATGCTTTATAAAACATTTTATCTGGTTGACTTTATATAGTAATGACAATCGTAAAGTTACATATTCCTTTCATATCTTACTAAATCATTACATTTTTCACAGAGATTTTTTTGTATTTTTATTGTATCTATTGTCATGAAAATGTTTGGATATATTTGCCAAGACATGTACTCATAAAATATAAGTGGAACGCATAAAATGAACATTGCACATGATTCACATAATTTACTGAAGATTATTAAGATGATCAAAAATATTCTCTTCTGTCCTTGATTTTAAGTACAAGATTAAAGTCAACAACATGGCTTATAATTTTACCATATTGAAGAAGTCACTGTACAATTAATGCTTCTTACTTATTATAAAAACTCATTGTTTACCATCTCAGGCTCTTAGTTTAGCTTAGGGTCTGAGCCTAAAAGCACTATTTTTTGCAAAACACTTAAGGCAATCGTAAGTCCATAGAAGCCTTCAGTATAACCTATTTTACTGACAAACAATTACATTTTAGATTGAAGAGGTGAAATGATTAAGAATATTTGACTTAGTTGCCATGACAGCATGCATTTTTCATCAGGCACAGTGTAATTACTACAATTTCAATGATGTAAAATCAAGAAAGATGATAACAAACAGCAGAACCGTGGAGATATTGCCATTGCAACCAGGTTTCCATAGCAACAGTGATAATAATCCTGGTGATAGATGTTTTCTCTTGCTCTTTCCATTTTGTACGGTTATAACATTCAGAGCCAGTTTTTACCACAGCTTTTTATAGTTTATTAGACTGTCAAAATAGTTTATGAGATGTTGTTGCAAAGGAAATGACTGAGTTCCGCAGCCTAATAAAAATGCCAAATACTCTGTTTACATACTGCTTCGGCACTTAACAAACATTAAAAATTGTATGAAAAATGATTTTATATTGTATCTGTATTAATCAATTTGCAAGGCATAAGCTTTGTCACTAAAGGTCAAATGGCTAGTTTCCAAGCACTGCTTTTGGTGAGTTTTTATAAAGTTTATTTTTGACATAACACTAATTACCCCTTTCACCTGGATAGCGTTGTAAACAACCCACAGGAAATAGTTTGCACAACTCAAAGATAAATAGTTATAGGAAAATTAAAACTACATAATCTTCTCAAATAGTTTTAGAGAAAGTATTTAAAGCTCAATATACTCCATGAAGACATTTTAGCTATTATCAAACATAGGAGGCATTGATGAAATAGGCTCGGAATAAAAACCATGAGTGTGACTAGTTTGACAAAAATGTATATAGTAATACACAACAGCACTGATCTATATAACATACATTCACACCAGGTAATGCATATGATTCACTGATTCACCTGTGTCAATCATTCTATATGGTCTTACATCTTAATTCAAGCCCTTCTTTCACTTTCAATAGAAAAACATTACAGAGAATGGACTTCAATAGAGACCTACCATGGGTTTTGCCTGTACGAAATTGTACCCTAAGATGCAAGCATTCACATGAACCTGGAGGCTTTATAATTTATTGCAGTCATGTTGCGTATTCATGAATAGATTGCAGAAAATTGAGTCAGACATTAAAGCTTTGGGTCGTGCTTATAAGCAGGAGGGAAAAAAAGGCAGTGAATAGTTTCAAAGATAAGTGTGATTGTGAGTTCACAGGCAGTTTTTCCAAAATGTATAAAAGATATAGGGGAAATTTCAATGATAAGCTTTCTGCTGTGACTATCCATTTACCCTCATCACTGTTTTACATCTTAGTGAAATATTTTATGTCTGGTCAGATTTATGCTTATAATTATTACACTAGGAAATCTAGGTTAAAATAGCCTAAGCCAATAATAAGTGCTACTGTACAGCATAACAAGACAAAGAATGGGGACTTACAGATTTCTCTTCAGTTATAACTTTTTGAACAATTAACTATATTTTTAACAATTCGTTACTTGCATTGCTTTTAATTGACACTGGTCATAAAAACCTTATGGATTTAGAATCTAGAATTTTGGGTCATTTAAGTCTCTGTTCAGTTTCATCACATAAACAAATATTATAAAACTCCTTTGCACACATTTTTGAGGTAAATTTGTGTACGTGTTTAGGCAAATAGTAGTTGAGCTTTTAATGCTAGCCTGTAAGACAAAGAGAAGCCCATCCTTTCCTGCAACTCCCAGTAAGGCCTTGATGCCAAGAAATAGACACTTTGGTAGGCTATTAAGAAGACATGAGGAATGATTTCGTGAAGAATTTCAAAAAGGAAGATTTAAGTTTTCTCTTCCATAAGGAGTACATCTTAAAGATAAAAGACAATATTTAAGTATGATGCCTTATAATGCATTGTTTTTAAAATTATTCCTAATTTAGGAAACAGTCCTTCATGTTAGCAAATAAAAAACAATTTTTAAAAGTTACTTTAACTTAAAAGATGCGTATTATTGCATTAATTACATATAATCCCAGTGCCACCTCTAAAAATAAATTAAGTGGTATATTTTATGGTCAGTGGTATTGTGCTCCTAAGTTACTGATCGTCGTGTAAATGAAGTAATTGTTGGAATGAATTGCCTTATTTTGCAATTACTTATCTCAAAGCTATTGCCAAGAAAAAATTTTTGGGCTACTATATTATTTGATTAAATTATCATATCTATATAAACTTTCAGTTTAGCCTAAGAAACAAAATTGTAAATTTTCAGGTCATTATTCTATTGATCTTTCATAATTCCCATTTTTTCATGCATTCAGATAATGATAAATATTACATTTTAAAATATCAGATATATTTATACTTATAGAAAACTTCCAAATTGAAGTAAGGAACTAAAAATATATACAACGGATTATTCAGATATTAAAATAATGAAGGGAACATCAAAAACCTGAAAAGTCGTAAGATAGTTCTCCTACATTGAAACCCTCAAAAAAAAATATTTTTCCATCTCTTAGCCAAGTTCACTTTTATTTCTTTTTTAAAAAATGTTCTTTATCTATAATTTTAAAATAATTTTCTATATCAGGAAGTTATACTTGTTTCTTAACCTGACTTGCCTTGATGTATGGTTATGTCATCATATGTATTTCAGAAAACTGCCCTCCTGGGACACTCATTATTTAAATCTAAAGAGTAATAACTCTAATCCTACAGCATTTGAGGTCATTGTAAAACCAAAAAAATCAATCTCAATAGAGCATTGAATATTTAATTTAATATTCAAAATACTGTACAAAACATGGTATTTTTATTTCCAAAATTATTCTCTACTAAGTACTCAGTTTTTAAGTTTGATTTTCTTATTGTATGAAAATATACATAAGATAAATCTAAATATCATAATGCTTAGTCATAACTTAATTTTTGGTAACAAGTTTTAGTTGTGAAATTTCCATTTTATTACATTAAGTATTTATTTCAAGATGATGAAAGATGTTAGAAGCAACTTACAGTTAATTCCAATATCTTTTTCACAACATACATGCATAAATAACACACAATAAGCTAGAGAATAGTGAAGAGGGTATGAGTTTATGCATATCTTCATTATCTGAAAAAACTTCTATTTCTACTAACTTGCTCCTTTTATTATACTTCTAACAGTCCAGTGAACAACTGAAAAACCTAGAAACTTCAGATTTTATTTAACATAGAAAAAAATCTGCTGTATCTTGTAAGGTTTTAATAAGATTGTGCACAAGAAAGCATCATAAAATTTAAAAATATAATTTATTTAAATATTAAGCTAAACAGTGTTTATCCTCTGTCAGTTGATACCTTCTTATCTCATTTTTCTTAAGTAATATACATTTGGCATATTGTTTGGTACTACTGGACCTAAGGAATTCTATCAAATATAGTCAGAAAAACCACTTATAGAAATTCAACTTTAAACCATGAAAAACTTATATTACAGTTTTATAAAAAATAAATTAATCTTAAAGCAAATTTCAAAGAAGCAGTGAGCAAAAAGAAACAAAGTATTGAGAAAAGAGAACAAAGAAAAGATAAGAATAAGTAGCATTTTTCAGTAAAGCAAGAATGCTAAGGAATGATAATTGAGTAATGTGTGACGTGGCCAATATGCCTCGTCTAAAAAATCGGTAATCATTTTGTATAAGTGGTGGCTCACTTTAAATGGAATTTATAAATTAAATGAACTTTTCTATTGTCCCACACCAAGTATTAAAGTATATTCTCATGAACCCATTGTTATTTCACAAGTATTGCTTTGCTCTATGTTTTGATTAATTTTTAAATTCAGTCATCTTGAAATGACAAAGTCATTTTTGATTGGATTTTAGACATACCGTGCTCCAAGACAAATCCCTTAATCAATGACCATTTCCCTTCACCAATGTTGTTCCCCCCAGTTATCAGTCCGTAGCTATAAGAGGCACTTTTAGAAAATAAACAGAT
This sequence comes from Crocidura indochinensis, assembly GCA_004027635.1. NCBI lineage: Eukaryota > Metazoa > Chordata > Mammalia > Eulipotyphla > Soricidae > Crocidura > Crocidura indochinensis. Next base: position 9,157 of record PVKC010022322.1, read on the forward strand.
ATTTTTATAAATTTTTACACTGTGCTTTACAGTATTATTGTTGATAGAGTTCATACATATCATTTCAGCACCATTTTCACCTTTCAGCACCACTTCATCTTCCTAGTCGAATATTTTCCTCCAATAGCCTTTCTGTCCTTTCTATCAGCCCCCTCAAATAGTATTCAGCTCTGTACTAAGACCAGCCACCACTGAACATTGGTATTCAGTTTGTTTTTTTTATTGAATATCCCTACTGAGTATCAGTTCTCATGCTTTGTCCCCATTGTCTTTGGGTCTTTATTATTACACCAATATGCTTCTTTATATTCCTTATTTGAGAAAGACAGTTCTTTGTTGGTTCTCTCTTCCAAGCTTCACTCAGCATGTTAGGCTTCAAGATCTATCATATAGTAGAACATTTTATTACTATTTTTTTTCTTCTGGCTGAGGAATATTGCATTGTGTATATGGATCATACTTGTCTATCTAGTCATCTACTCTGATTCTTGAGTTGTTTCTAGATTTTGCCTATTGTGAATGGTACTTCAAGAAATATATAGGTGTACATGTCTTTTATCCATTTTGTTTTGGGACTCGAGAATGTATTCCAAGAAATGGAATTGTTAGGTCAAAGAGAAACTCAAGATCTATATATTTTAGGAATTTTCATATTGTTTTACAGAAAGACTAGACAATATTCCCACTGGTAGTGAAGGAGAGTCCCTTTCTCTCTACACCCAAGCCAGCAATTGATTGAGAGAACCAGCCCATGAATAGGGAGAAAATAATCACCAATTAATATCAAAAATACATGACACTTACAAGGAAAAAACATTCAAACATCCAATCCTATCAAAAAATGGGGAGAAAATGTGAACAGATTCATCCTCAAAGAAGAAATAAAAATGGCAAAAAAGGTACATATTGAAAAGTGCTCCATATCAGCAGGGAGATGCAAAACAGAGCAACAATAAGATATCATCTCAGGGGATCTACAGACACGCTAGAGATAAGGCGTCTCTGCTTTGCAAGTGCTAGCCTAGGACTGAAGGTTCTATTCCCTGGCGTCCCATATGGTTCCCCAAGCCAGGAGCGATTTCTGAGCGCTAGCCAGGAGTAACTCTTGAGCGTCAACAGGTGTACCCCCCCCCCAAAAGGCATCATCTCACACCACAGAGAATGGTTCTTCGAAGAGAACAGAATTGTATTGAAAATAATTTATTTTAATTGAAAATAATATATACATGCATATGCTTTATATACATATACACTTTTATTTATGAGTTATGTTCCAATTTTATATAATTATCTTTAAATAGTTACAATTAATAAAGAGGAAAACTGGAAGTGATCATAATAATAACTCCACACCTTTTCATAATTCTCCTATTTAGTATACATTTTACTTTATTTTATTTTGTAGTGTTTGGGTCACACCAAGCAGTGCTCAGGGGTTACTCCTGGCTCCATGCTCAGAAATTGCCCCTGGCAGGCACAGGGGACCATATGGGGCACCGGGATAGGAACCGTAGTATACATTTTTTTTTTTTTTTTGGTTTTTGGGTCATACCCGGCAGTGCTCAGGGGTTACTCCTGGCTCCATGCTCAGAAATTGCTCCTGGCAGGCACGGGGGACCATATGGGGCACCGGGATTCGAACCAATGACCTTTTGCATGAAAGGCAAACGCCTTACCTCCATGCTATCTCCCGGGCCCCCGTAGTATACATTTTAAAGAAAAGTACAAATTTTGCTACTGTTAAAATTTTTTACATAATACCATAATTTTAAGCCTCTTAAAGTTTGAAAAAATCAAGCTGTAACAATGATTCCTGAAGTTACAAATCACTTCTGTACAGCTGGGATTTTACAGTGGATATTTCTGTCTTGTACATTTTATCTTGTTATATTTTCACCAACTGTTATTCCTTTTGCTCTCATATAGCTTTATCCTGGATCACAGTTTGTAGAAGATGTAGTCTTATAAGACGAAAGTGTTTCAAGGTGCCAGAGTACATCTTCTGCTTTGTAAATGAATATTTTAAAGAATTTTGGGCACACCAGATCAGATTACTTGTGAGTTATGCAAGCAACTTTGATTTTCAGGCTGCTCTATAAAACCTTACATACTTGAAACTCGACTCCTGTTTTCCTTGACTTTCCTTATCTTTGGTTGTTATTGGTTCTGTATTGTTTTTTAACAATCAAACGCAAAGAACATTACAATTATTTCATGCTAGATAAGCATTTTTAGTTCTGAGAATTCATTTATCAGTATTTTCTATATTAAGCCAAAAAGACTTAATTAGATGACTCTATTAATGCCAACATCATGTTTAAAGACAATGAACTTGTTTAGCAATTAAAACAAAGAAAAACATCAAAGGCATAAAACTCAACTTCAAATATTTTATTTTTCTCTCTAAACATGTTTGTCATTTATTTGATTCATTTCTAAAAAATAGAATAAGACTCTGAAATTTTGCTTTAAAGGGGAGTGCTAAAATAAGAAATACATTGTTCTAAAAATAAAAAACAAACCACTTTCAGTCTTCTGTATTCACCACTGAAATTCTAAACTGTCCTCCACAGAGGTCTGTTAGGTTTCCAATCTCAGTTACATAGAAATCCCTTCATGTCATGGAAGAATCAGTGTACTTCCCCCAAGAAATCTAACTTACTATAATGTGATAATAGCTCTTGATCAGAAACACTAAAGTATCTCAGATAGCCATTTGTCCTTTTAGCTGCTCCTTTATAGAAGGATAAAGATGGATGGAAAAGACAGTAAGACCATTCATAGAATCACCTTGGCACGTTAAAAATAATGTAAGGGATATCGTTTTTATCCCAAACTATTTAAGAACAATTATTCAAACCTTAAAACATTTAATACATTTGATGACTATATTTGTAATTCTTCTCTATCAACTAGCTACCATATAATCATAGTCAATAATTGAGACAATTTCATTAATACCTTTTTTTTTGGTTTTTGGGTCACATTCGGTAGTGCTCAGGGGTTATTCCTGGCTCCATGCTCAGAAATTGCTCCTAGCAAGCACGGGGGACCATATGGGACACCGGGATTCGAACCGATAACCTTCTGCATGAGAGGCAAACGCCTTACCTCCATGCTATCTCTCCGGCCCCATTAATATCTTTTTTAATAATTTTCTTACTTCTTTCCAATAGAATATATTTCTTTCCAATACACCTGCCCATCTACATACTCCCTATTCATTTTTATTTGAATTTTGGGTCCACACTCAGGGGTTATGGCTACACTCCTGGCTATGCGCTCAGAGATCGCTCCTGGGTTGAGGGACCATATGGGACACCAGGAGATCTAACCAAGGTCTGCACTAGGTCACCACTTGCAAGGTACATGTCCTACCACTTGTGCTACAGTTCCAGCCCCCCTACTCCACATTCTTTACTCATTCTCCAGGTCATATTCAATAGAAATAACCTTCTAAATGACTTTTCTAATCTTGAAGTAGTCCTATGCTTCTTTGGTATGCCTAAAACATTCTTTCTGATTCTGAATTAGAAAATGTCATATTTGGACTTGTGAGTTAGGACGAAATGGAAAACAAGAAGATAGTGAAACATAAATCAGCCTATGAGGATGAGGACCAAGTTGTGCTAATAGAGCATAAATTCAATTTCTATAATTGGATTTAGGACCAGAAAGGTTTAAGTTTAGGACCAGGCTGAAATAAAATCATCAAATATCTACTAAGTCTTTACAGTTGCAAGTTTTAGAAAGAGTTTTCCAATCAATAATGTTAACAGCACTGGGAATCTTGTTAGAAATAAAATAAATAAAAATGCATAGATCTAAGACCTATGACATTGGGCACATTGGGGGTTGAGGCTAATAATCTGTGTAAAATAAAACCCTCTAGTTATCCTTAAGCCCACTAATATTTACAACTACCATTCTTGAAAAAGTTCTGTGTCTAAGTCTTAAAATTAGAATTTAGTAATCAGAAGAAACAAGAGTCTCTTTTCAAGTCTATGGGATACATTACTTTTTTAATACTGGTAGCAATTTGAGACATAGTTTCCATACTTTCTGCACATTATAAACAATTGAGACACTTGTGCTACCCAAATCTTATCATTATCCACTATAGTAGAACCTGTGGGAAATAGTCCTGGCATTGCCTTAAGATGTCTTTGATGATTATTATGTGCAGACTGAATAAGGGAGACTAGGACTTCATTTTAGGAACCTCCACTGTCCTTGATTAAATTGTCGTTGAATAGATTATCATTGTGATCTTATTTTTAAAATCATAATAATATTGCTTCTTAAAATCAAGACCTGAACAATTAGCCACACTTCTAGAGCCAGTCTTAGAAGTCCTCCACGGCCACAAAACCTTTACGCCATTCCATATTTGGGACACAGGATGGTCCTTAATGTCATACCTGAGAAATATTGGTGAATTGATTGAAAATGAATATTGTTTCTTGAATCCTGTTAGGTTTCCATCAATTAGATGTTCAAGAATAATGCCTAATAAAATAAGTATCTCATTGTCATGTTTAACAGTTTAACTCAGAGTGCAAATGATAAAGTAGTGCTTTGTTTCATGGTCCAAGACATAGATTTTTTTCTTCTTAAAGGTATATTTTACTGTTTCAAGTGTGAAGTTGCAAATCACTCCAAATGAACCTTTCATACTTTGAAATTGTTCTTTGTATTCAAACAAAAAAATTAGTATCTTTGATGTTAAGCATCTCTTTGTAACTTGTAATAAGTTCCTAATATAACACAAAAGGAAGTAGTTATCAACTTGCTAATTGCTCTTTCATTTTAAACAACCATCATAGATACATCATATAACTTCCTATGTTTAATCATGAAATGATATCATTCACACAATAAAAATTAGAGATCTAACAATATGAGGTGATAGTTTTGGCTTTTGCTAATCAAAGTGTAGTCTTTAGTGTATAATTTAAACTGTTGGAAAAAACAGTTCTATAGATGTAGAATTTAAATCAGAATTTGTATTTTAATAAGCTCCCCAGGAAAGAAATTTGTGTATTACATACTGAGAAATAGTCATCTTGGAAATACTGAAGACATTCCTCTAATTTCATATTAGAGTAGTGATTTGAGTTGGTAGCTATAAATTCTTCAAATGTCTGACAAGCTAATTAAAATTACAATAAATTAGACTTTTACTCCTTCATTTAATGGAAAATAAGCATGAAATAAATTTATGTGACAGAAAAACAGAGTTTAAGCTGAAGCTTCTATAATAGTTCTTACCCACAGAAAACATACCCTGCAATTACAAAGAAATGAATATTGCATAGAGCAAGACACAAGAAGTAACTACAGAGCAAGGAGCAACAAAAACAGGAAACTATTTCTGCCATCCTAGATATTATAATACTTCAGAATTAGGTATTTCTTTTTCATTCAGTAAGCATTCAATTAACATGAAGTCAGAAATGAAGTTAAAAGCTAGGGACACTTTTTTGAAAAATGAAATACAAAGAATTATAGCAATATATAAATCTCAGATGTGTACATTAAAATTCACCAAAAATATTGTTACTGCCTACTTTTTGGAGAGATACATATCAGCAATATCAACATAGGTTGATGTGTTCTGTAATAAAGCATATTTTACTGTTTTGGAGGTTCAGAAGAGGCAATCTTAAATTTATATATATATATATTTGTTATATACACATTTGTATATTATATATAATTAATAAAATATTTATAAATAAATTTATATGTATTAGTTTGGGGGGGGCACACCTGGGAGATCTCAGAGCTTACTTATATGGTAACTCCTTAGGAGCTTGGAGAATGATTTACAGTGCCTGGAATTGAACTCTAGAACAGTCGCAAGTGAGGCAAACACACTATATGTTGTACTATCTCCTCAGCCATAACATTTCATATTATATACTTCATTTTTTTTTGGAATCTCATTTTTTGAGTTTCATTCATTAAAGTAAACATTCTGGAATTGTGAAGTCAAGTCCTCATTTTTAACAAGTTCTTAATGAATTTTATTCTGGAGTTCCATCAACTACACTTTGACTATCAAGTTTCTAAATTATGTAATGGAAGACTTAAAAACTAATTGTAGTGACTTAGTCAATGGGAGTGTGGTATGTAGCAGGAGATGGAGAAGAGACAAAAAGGGAGTAATAAGTCAAAAATTCTAAAAGCTACCATATTATTTATATGCTTATGATGGCTACTGAAAAAAGAAAGTGAAAATAAAGGTTGCTGAGATCATGCAGAAATTGAATCCCAGATTATAAAGAAATTGCTGGTGGAACTGTAAAAATAGTATATTTGCTATGAAATCAGCATGGTGACTCCTCAAAAAAATTTCAATATAGAATTCAATATAGAATAAAACTGTATTTTCAGGAATATATCCCAAATAATTTAAAAAACTGAAAGAATATGCACACATTTCTATAGTAGCAATTATTACAATATCCAAAATGTAGAAACAACTCAAATGGTCAACAATGAATGAATGAACAAAATGCAGTATATACATACAATAAGATATTCAGCTTTAAAAGGAAGGTAATCCTCATACATATAGAACACATTCAGAATATACTAGGTTAAATAAACCAGAATACAAAAAGCAAAAAATTATACAGTGTATACTTGTGGTACCTACATTTGACAAAAGCATAGACATACAATGTTGGTAAAAGAATCTGAGATGAAAGTAATGGGTAAACATTGCTTACTAAGTACTGAGTTTCTGCATGAAATGATGAAAAAGTTCTTTAAAAATAGCAATACCTAGCTTACACTTGCAGCCATTCTGACTTAATAGGTTTGGCATGCATCCTGGTCATCAGGATGGCTAAAATCTCCCAGGTGATTTGAATGTGCAATAGAATTTGGGACTCGTAAGATTAAGTTCAAGAAATGAGAAAAGGAACTCCAAAATTAAGAATTTTAATCCTTAGTGAATAACTTTAAAGTCAGTTTTTGAGAAAACGGTACAGCAGCCTGCTTATGTTTGCTTTTGTTTTGGAACTAGCAGTCAGCAGTGTCGTAATAGAGAATATATTTATATCTCAGAATCTAATAAAGACTACTATTACATATTAGAATTGGTATTTATAAAATTCCTTGATATACCAGCCTGTATGATCAGTTATTACCAAGGATTTGGTCTAAGTCATCACACTATACCAGAAAGGCACTAGTTCTTTTGCTTCATAGAGTAACTTATTACTCTATGAAAAGTTAAATATCTTGGTTTATTTTCATCAATACCTTGTTTACCTGAATGTATACACCCTAAAGAACAGAAATTGGAATAAATAGAAATTAGTGGAAAAATAAATTACTATAATTTTAATCATCATATTTTTATTTGCTGAATACAATTGAAATATTTGGAGATATTGGCATAGCAGAGCAATCATTGGGGAAATGTAATTACCTTCACATGTGCACATTATGTGATTCTAAGATCACCTTGTTTGGAAATCAAATTCTAAAAAATAACAAAGAATTTGGGCCAGAAAGATAAGACATTATAGCACTCTCCTTGCATGTTGCCAACCCTGGCTTAATCTCCAGCACTATATATAGTCCCCTGATCCCCAATAGTAGTTATTACTGAGCATATAACCAGGGATAAGCTGAACATGACAAGAGCATTCTCTTTTGCAGACATATACACACACAGAGTAACAGTCGTAGTATCAAGGTAGCAGCAGTAGTAGTAGTATTACAAGGGACAGCATGTAGGGGATTTGCTTTACATAAAGATGACACACATTCAATCCCCAATATCCCATATGGTTCTCTGAGTAAGGCCATAAGTGATTCCTGAGTACAATCAGGAATAACTCCTGAACACTGCTAAATATGGCCAAAAAAAAATTGCACTTTCTTTCAAAATACTTGATATTACCTTTTTATTTTTTAAAACAAATTAACCGTTGGCAGTAATGTATTTTAACTGCTTATTTATAACTAAGTGAAAATTATTTTTTAAGTACAGAAACAAAAATTTTTGCGAAAATCATTGTACTTAACAATGCACTAATTAAGACATTGTCAGGATTCGCTGAGTTATTTGTAGCTAGTTAATTTTTCTGGCATTTTGATTGATTTCTGAACATTAGATGGTTTCGAAGCCACATTGGCATCTAAACTGTTGTGATTCTACTGGGATGACAGTATTGAAAATTTGGGAGTTGCTGTGTGGTCATGCATGCAGATATGTGATGCAGAAATTCTAAAATCTGTGGCTGATATTGCACCTTTTGTGGGGCATGTTTTTGGTTGCCAGGCCTTCCTCAAGAATAAGATCGGCCATGCTGAGTGAAATAAATCAGAGAAAGAGAGAGACGCAGAATAGTCTCACTCATCTATGGGTTTTGAGAAAAATAAAAGTCATTTTTGCAACAATCCTCAGAGATAATGAGAGGAGGGCTGGATCTTCCAGCTCACTTCATGAAGCTCACCACAAAGAGTGGTGAGTGCAGTTATAGAAATAACTACACAGAGAGCTACCATAATCATGTGAATGAATGAGGGAACTGGAAAGATTGTCTAGAGTACAGGTGGGGGTG